>JARHVA010005977.1:855000-1044104 GCA_037957365.1 Torreya grandis | reverse complement strand
GGTATTGAGGCATATTAGAGTGTTTTCATATAGTGAATACATATACTTAGATTCCTTAAGGTCTTCATGTCATTCCTTTTTAATCGAAATCCCTTACTTATGACTACACATAGGTCTGCTTGTGCTTGATTTTAAGCTTCTTAGGCCTGAACAGGGTTTACAAGTTTTTTTCATTTCTATCATCATAAGTATAAGGGTATAAATGATATATTAATAAAATAAAACATATTTAAATTATTTACCTTTACCTCTCTTAGAATTTCTATTTCCTTAGCTTTGTGTGTGTCTCTTGAAGTTTGTCATGGATTTTAACACCTTAGGAAGATCAATGACAACCACATTGACTTTTTTACATATTTTTACTTTCCTTTCTATCTACATTAGGTCTCATACAACCTCTTTAGTCCATGCTTAGGGTTCTTAAGCAAGACAAGCCAAGAAACCCTATTGACTGTGTAGGAGTTATCATTTACCAATGTAGGATATCGAGGTATATTAGAGTGTTTTAATATAGTCAATACATATACTTAGATTCCTTAAGGTCTTCATGTCATTCCTTTTAATCGAAATCCATTACTTATGACTGCACATAGGTCTGCTTGTGCTTGATTTTAAGCTTCTTAGGCCTGAACAGGGTTTACAAGTTTGTTTCATTTCTATTATCAAAAGTATAAGGGTATAAATGATATATTACTAAAATAAAACATATTTAAATCATTTACCTTTACCTCTCTTAGAATTTTTATTTCCTTAGTTAATCAAAACTTCTCATGGCAAATAGGCATGTGTGTGACTAGTTGAGTATGTAGGGTTTTGGAATGGATCTTATGTACAAATAGTTCTCCATGACATCCTCTATGTTTATTTGACTTTGGATAAATTATTGAACTTGTTTGGAAATCTCATTAAGGTTCCAATTTTCCTTTTACACACTTTGCCCCTTTCCTTAGGATCGAAACCAATCAACTGACCTTACAACATGTAGGTGTCTATTAGGAGCAATATGAGAGCATTTGAGGGTTTAGGATATTTAAAAGTTAATACTTGAATCCTTTAATATATTAGATACTAATTGAGAGTTTATAAATCCTCTCCAAATTTCCTAAAACATTACTTCTTCCCCAAACACATAATTATTAAGATTACTTTATCAACAAGTGGCTATAAGTGGCTATTAGAGAGCAGTTTTGACTATGTCCTAGGATTATAGAACCTTGTTGTTGGTCATTAGACATATCAGTCATCTTAATAAGGTTTCCCAAACCTTCAAAAACCTTATGTAACATTGTCAATGCATTATATCTTCATTGTTTTTACCTATTAGCTCATACCTTCCAAGGCATGACTATAGGAGGCTATTTAAAAAGGGTTTGAGCATTAGGTCTAGAAGTTGACCCTCATTGGATCTCAAATGCTTAGATGCTATCATGAGTCTATGCACTAATTTTTAACATCACATTCTAACTAGAATGGTGTATTAAACCTGTCCTTATTTGTCATAACAAATGATTTTATTCAAAAGAGGACCTACATGCCTATAACCTATAGGTCTCTTTCTTGCTTATATGGACTTAGTTAAAGATTTTTTGGAAAAAAAAATGTAATAATTTTTTGAATACATGAGTGATCCAAAACTTATAAGTTTTGATTGATATATACTTTAAGAACATGAAAATAACATAGTAATAATGAATTATCTTAGAAGAGATGTTTTATTACTCAAAATTGTAATAACACTATATGCTTATATCTGGGAAGAGATGTTTGATTTCCCTTTTGGGTTACATATTCATTTACACAAATTTTTAAAGTAAGAGGATGTGAAAGGTCACCAATATTGAGGGAGATTAAGTGGTTCGATTTCCATGATTTAAAACAATATAGAATTCGAGGAATTACTATTTTTAGACGGCACTACTAAAATTGAAATTTGGGGAAATTCCATTGGGTTTTTAGGGGTGAAAATCCATTTATATAATATCCATGCCATCTCACCACGTTCTCCTCATTCTTATATTTCCAATGGTTCAAACGAAAAGTCAATTAGAGCTACGATGCAAAAGTTATGGCTCTTGAAAGTTCCATCATCAATTGGGGTAGAGCCATTACCTAAATTGTCAATTGAATTATTGCCCAGATCATTCCTCCCTCCTTGAGAAGTAATGGTATCCATTGTGTTAATATTCCTCATTAGGTGTTTTAGTTGTGTCTTAATTTTATTCTCTATGATCCACTCACCTTGGTGGCTAAGCTAGCTCCTTTTGACCACTTGATAAAGTGGAATAGAGCATCCTCTTGTTGTCTTCATCTAGGTGTCCATAATCTGATCCTCCTCCACTGGTGTAAAAATATATGGATTAAGCTCATCAATGTCTAGTTATTTTTCTATGACTAAAGTTTCCAATAGAGGTGGATGATATGGTTTAAGGAGATCCACATTGAATATTAGATGCAGACCAAGGTAGGCTGGTAGGTTAAAATCTAAAGCATTTTCTCCAACTTTTTTGTTGATGGTGTAGGGACCATATCACAGAGGATAAATTTTTCTATGTGGGCTTGCAAGTTGTTCCTTCTGAAGCGACAACCAAACCTTGTCACCCAAAGTAAAATGGTGTGCAATCTTATGTTTGTCATGGTGTTGCTTATACTTCTGATTCATCTTCTCCAAGATGTCATGAACTTGCTGTTGGATGTGTTGCATTTGTTCAATGAACTTTGTTGTTTTGATTCCTCAGATCTTCTATGAGGTGTGTATTCCATGGTGGATAATGGAATAGCTATATCAATTGGTGCCATGGTTGGAACCCAAAGAATACTTGGAATGGACTGTGTCTGGTCGAGCTGTGTAGGGCCTGATTATATCCATATTGTATGAAAAGAAGCCCCTCATCCCATATGAGTGGATGTTTGGAGTGACACATTAAAATCATGTGAAGAATCAAGTGGTTCACCACCTCTATTGGGCCATCATTCTAAGGATGGAAGGCTATGGACTTCATCAATCTGGTATCCATCATCTTCAATAGAGTGGACCAAAAGATGCTTAGGAACCTACTATCTCAATCTGAGACAATGGACTTGGGGAGACCAAAATGGAGTCATACATGACTAAAATATAGTTAGTAGTTTCTTCAGTAGATATATTTTTCTTATAAGTAATCATGATAGCCATTTTTGAAAAATGATCAACTACAACAAAAATACAGTCCTTGCCATGTTTTGAAGTGGGCAAACTTGAGAGAAAATCCATTGAGATAGATTCCCAAGGCTTGGTTGGTTTTGGAAATGGTGTGTACAATCCTTGCTTCTTATTTGTTGTCTTGGATATCGCATAATGGGTGTAAGATTTGAGATACCTTTCCATGTCCTTTTGTATATGGGGCTAGTAGAAGTGTTTTTGAAGCACTACCAATGTCTTTTCTACACCAAAGTGTCCAATTATCCTACTAAAATGTGCTTCCCATATCATCTTCTGTTGCTTTACAGCTGGAACATAGATGTGCCCCATGTGACATAGGACATTATCTTGTAAATATAAATTAGAAACATGTTTACCTTTTTTGAATCACCTAATATGTATCACCAAAGGTAGGATTTGCTTCATATATAACAGCCCAAGTGGCAGTCTCATGTCTGCATAAGTCAAGAACTATTGTCAGTGCAGTAATTGGTTGGTAGCTCAGACAATCTACAACTGTATTTGAGCTCCCCTTTTTATGTTTGATTATTAGATGGAATTTTTGTATATATGTGGCCCACCTTTGGTGCCTCTTATTTCATAGTTTGCTCTATGTCTGGATGAATTCCAATGGTCTATGGTTAGTGTGGATGATCGTATCTTTCCCTAAGATGTAGTGTTTCCATTATTTGCAGGCTTGCATAATGGTATAGAGCTCATTATCATATGTCAGATATTTCCTGACTGTATCAGTGAAATTTTCACTATGATATGTAATAGGATGGACATGTTGCATGATGATAGCTCCCATGGCATATTCAGATGCATCTTTCATCAACTTAAAAGGTTGATGCAAATATAACAAGGCAAGAACTGGGGTTGAGCAAAGTGTATTCTTCAAATTCTCAAATTCCCTTTGTTGTATTTCACCCCACTAAAATGTATCTTTAGCTCTTCCTCTAGTCACTTGGGTTAGTGACCAAGTAACATGTGAAAATCCAAGAGCAAACCTGTGATAGAAATCTGCAAGACCCAAAAAGCTATGAATATCTATGAGGGTCCTTGGTGTAGGCCATTCTCAAATAACCCAAATATTTTTAGGATCAACATGAAGCCCTTACTCATTCAAAACATACCTAAGGTACTGAATTGTTTTCATCTTGAATGTGCATTTGTCAAGATTTGCATACAACTTGTGCTCCCAAAGAGTTTGATTCACCTTTTAAACATGCTGTAGATATTACTCCCATGTTCTATTGTAAATGATTATGTCATCTAGGTAGACAACAATGAATGAGTTAGTGAAGGGTCATAGTATGTCATCCATCATCCTCATGAAGGTTATGGGTGCATTAGTTAAGCCAAAAGGCATAACCAACCATTCAAAGAGCCCCTCCTTAGATTTGAATGTAGTCTTCTAGACATCAGTGGGATTGATGGGAAATTGGTGATAGCTAGATTTGAGATCAATTTTGGTGAATAACTTCATACCATAGAGTTGGTCTAGTAGGTCATCAATCCTAGGGAGGGGGTAGGATTCTTCACAGTGATTTTATTCAAGGCTTGATAGTCAATGCAAAACCTCCATGTTCCATATTTCTTTGGTGCCAGGATTATTGGGCTACCACAGGGTGAAGAGCTTGGCCTTATGTGACCCTTTTGGATCAATTCTTGAATCTATCTTTTTCTCTCATCATCATCCAAAATTGATCTATGATACATAGGATTGTTAGGCAAAGGTAATCTTGGGATCAAATTGATAGAATGTTTTACTTGGCAATGTAGTGAAACTCATGTGGGTGACTTGAATAAGTCATCATATTCTCCTATGATTTATCCCATATGCTTATGTTATTGTGTTGATTATGTAGTTAGGACTGCAACATCAACCTTCTTGGATTTTTATGGTTTGACCACCATGATAATGAATTGTTTTATCTTCTCCACCAATCTTTTACATTACTTGGCACTGATCAGGGAGATAGTAGTGGGATGTGATACCTCTGGTACCCTGTAGTGCCACATTCCAAGAGTGAGAGTGATTCTTTAGGTTCATGACTCATAGATTCTATGTTGATCATACATGAATGACTGACCAAGGATTGCATCCCAAACTTCTAGATTGACCACATCACAGAAGACTTCATCTTGGAAAGGTTTTATTGCATATGAAAGAAGACACTGATAGGTGACACAGAGGTCTCTCCTTAGGCTCAACCGTCCAATATTGTATGGATTTGGGTGAGGCTTCATGGATAGGTTTAGAATTTTCAAAACTTTAGTAGAGATTAAATTTTTTTGACTTCCACTATCAAGAATGAAAGTAGAGGCTTACTTTTTACCCATAATTTAGAGTGAAACAATATTTCCTTATCATCTAGCCTTTCTTTTTGGGTCTATGATGAAGTGATGATGGTGTTAGGATCAGTATCTACAATCTCTTCTTCATTATATTCAACTATAGGTTATGTATGAGACAGAGTATTAGATGTCGAGTATTGTGACTAAAAAAGCAATGACTTATGGCTCGACATTCTTCTTTGGAGTGAGTTCCAATTTTGTGGTAATGACACCATTTTATATCCTTCTCCTTCTAGGGTTTCTTATCTTGAGCTTCCTTTTTCTTCCAATTTTGGCCTCATGTTTGACCTTCCTTATCATTTTTCGATTTTGAAGGCTGACTCTTTGTATTCTTTCTTCCATGCTTCTGCTCAATCTTCACTACAAACTTGTATGCCTCACTGAGGGTTTCCAAATTGAAGAGTTCCATTTCCCACCATATGTACCATTGTAGTCCACCTTGATATTTGAGATTATTATGTTTCTCAATTTCTTGGATGCCCAATCTTGAAGATAGAGAATAAAAAATGCCTGTGTAATCTTGAACAAATTGGTCCTTACCTTGGCAAAGTTGTTGTCACTGTATGTACAAATCATCATATGATCCAATGCGATAGTATTCTTCCCTTATCACTTCTATGAAATCATCCCAAGTAGATTCCACCTCAAGGCCAATGTCATCTATATTGAACCTCTTTTTGTACACTTCCCACTAATTTTTCATGGGCAATGATGCTTTCAAAAGAGCAAAAGTGAATTTTTCTCCATCGGTGAATTTATTTATAGATAAGTAGGAAGACAATTGATCCAACCAATTTTATACTACATCAACATTGATTTTGCCTTCAAATGTGGGAATATCAAAATTCACCTAAACCTTGAAGGGTGTTGGGGAACTAAAAGGACATTCCATAGATGAGGAGCTAGGAAGTGCAGATGAGGAACCAAAATTTCCCATCAAGAGTTATTAGAGAATTTAGGCAAATTATTTTAGCATATGTGCTTATTGTCATTGGAGGGATTCATTCACCATTTCCTTGAAAGGATCAAATGTCTCATTTTCATCCACCATTTGAAGTCATTTGGATCAAATAGGTGGATAGTTTGGAAGCTCTATTGTTTTCCACCCAAGCTTCTTGTAACCTGACCTCGTCCTTAGGATCATACACTCTCAAGACAAACCACTCTAATACCATTGATACAAAACTCAAAAGTTTTGATTGACAAATACTTTAATAACATGAAAATAACATAGTAACAATGAATTCTCTGAGAAGAGATATTTTATTACTCAAAATTGCAATACCATTATATGCTTATCTCTAGGAAGATATGTCTAATTTTCCTTTCAGGTTACATCTTTATTTATACACATTTTGAAATTAGGAGGAGGATGTATAAGGTCACCAATATTGAGGGAGATTAATTGGTTCAATTTCTATGATTTAAAACAATACATAATTCAAGGAATTACTATTTTTAAAAACTTACTATTTTTAGACTACACTATTAAAATTGAAATTTAGGGCATTCCATTGGGTTTTTAGGGGTCAAAATCCATCAATCATAGCTCAGTGCTATATCACCACATTATCCTCATTCTTTGATTTCTAATGGTTCAAGCAGTGAGTCAATTAGAGATATGATGTAAAAGTTATGGCTCCTAGAAGTTTTGTCATCAATTGGGGTAGAACCATCACCTGAATTGTTGCCCACATCAATGAGGTTTTCCAAAAAATATCTAACTAATTCAATGGACTATGGAAATACTCTTTCCTTATATGAACTTGTTGAAATAGACCCCGAATCCTTTGCTTAGAATTTGTACTCATGCCATCATATCAATAAGTTTATGGAATTCTAAGTAAACATTGTGCCACTTTCAAATTTGTCCATTTGGTCTGTATAGACCTATGTATTAGTCAACTCAAGGCTTTGGAATTTTATGCATAGATTTTATGTCTCTTCATCATGATTTGGTCATTTAAAGGTGGTAGTGATGGGCCAGTTAATTTAAAATGTGTGTCTCTAATTATAGATACTCTTCAACATTATCAAAATGCCTTTAATATATTCCTCCATTATTATAGGCAGCTTATATACACACGGTCATCAAAAAGGGGGAACATTGTGAATTTATTGGAGAAGGTGTTTTTGAAGTATAAAAGGAGACATAAAGGCATTATATATCATGAGATGGATTATAAAATTAAATCAAACCTTCACTCAAGACTTTAGCTATGGAGCACCCTGAAATAAACATAAAATATGATAGTCACTTCTACAAACTATGCAAGAGAGTAGATTTTCTTGGCAAGAGACCTCCCACATGTGCCAACCTAGTGTATGAACATTTAATATGGTTATTCATACCTATAAATACATTTTCTAATTTATTTAATACAGCCAACAAGTTTAGACTTGTATGGGGATTGCATAAAACTCAGCCTATGGGTATTTAAGTCTTCAAAAATTAGTTTATCTCCTTAATGATTATTCATAAATCTAAGGAGTTAAATATAATTACCAATGACACAAATAATAATCCCATAGGGGTCCAAAACTATATATAAAATCTTTTCCCCCAATACCACCTATACGACCTGTACCATGCATCTAAAAACAACCTTCATGAGCTTGTAAAGGGAGTGATGGAAGAGAGAGAGAGAGAGAGTTTTCTACATTTTTTTTGAATTTTACCTATATCCAAAATGTGTATATAGACTATGTAATATAAAAGGACACTTATAAACTATCTTCAACTAAAAATTTATCTTGCAAGGTCATACAAGTGTATTGAATTGCTTCTTTAGAGTCTAAACTGAGGCAACTGACTAGTTTTGATATGCAACTACTGCTTTGACTTCTTAGGATACATATTGAATTTTTTTTAATTTTCACAATTATGTACAAATCATCATATTAATCCCAAAATTGACTTAAATGACTTTTAAATGCATGTCAAACACAAAAGAAACTAATGCATGGTTAGATGGTTATATGAAATGAACATAATGCCTTTTAGGTTCACCTTTGACTTCTGTTGACCCATTCACTATTGTATTTGATAACTTAAGCAATAAATATGATTTTAAAAGACTCATATTGGCCATAATAGAAACCTTAACATTGATAAAAACCATAAACTATGTTAAAAAACCTTAATTCCCTCAAAGAAGGTTTAAGACTCATTAACAAGGCTAACACGCATGTTTTAAACCATAGGGGATTGAAAATTTTGACCTAGGGGTAAAAATTGGTCAATAGGACCCAAAGAATAATTTTATTCCTCTTATCTTCACCATGAAAAACATAGAATGATGTAGAGAATGTCCATGGGGTCAGAATTATCAAAAAATAAATGTTGGGCAATGACTTGTTATCTATGGAGGCAATACAACATATGTGTTATAATGTATATACATTATATATATCATGTATATATGATCATATATTAAATTAGTTGACCTTATTATTTATTTATTTTATCATATTAGGGTCAAATGACCCCCAAACTACGTCCATATAGTCAAAATTAGGTTCACAATTAGGTTAAATGGATTTAGATTGACCCCAATTAACTTCATGTTTACATTTGTGATAAAATGGGATATGAGTATTGCATTTGGGTTTAGGGTTTAGGTTTTTAACAATAGACTAATAGGGTATGAGTATTGATTCTAGGATATATCTATCATACCCTTTCTGAATGAAAACCGATATGTTATCTTTTAACCAATCTCTTATATCATAATAGATATAACACTCTATTCTAAAATAATTAATTAATAGAGAATGTGTTCCCCAAATATCATACTCATGACCACTTGTGAAGTGATGCAATTATACCAATTCATCCCTTAGAAATACTAGTGTAGGTTTGTATTCATTCATGCTTATTATCCCCTGCCTGTATAAATGTTTATAGTGACAATGTCTCATTGTGCCCAAATTTAAGATGATGAAACATGCTTGTGTAATCCATCATTCATTCTCAATCCATGAAAATTTTGAAAAATCAAATGCATTTCCAATCTATCCATTTAAGTGTGGACACAATACTACTTCATCCTGTCACTCTTTTTTAATCTCAAACTCAATGTAGACACTTGGATTAGACAAATCACTAACCCAAAATACAAAACAAGGTTTTTTTGAAGAATAATTACTCATTGTACTTACATGAACTTACCTACACATTTTGTGCAATCTTAAATATAATGAAATGAATAATGATTAATCATCCTTTTTCCTTTTTTCCTTTATAAATTTATAATATTATTTCTTAGTTGTCCCACATCAATCACACAAAAATACACATTTTAAATTCTTTTCATTTTCATCCTTATCAACTAAGATCCCTTGAAATTGATATGCCAAAAGGATAATAAAAAATACATCCCATGTTCCTTTATTTTTCTTGTAGTTTGGTTGAAAAGGCTCAAATTGGCCTCAAATTCCTCTTTGATTGAAATAATAAACTATTTTTTTCATTATATTCAATTCTATATGATGTGAATTGGAGTGAAATTGACCCACTCAATTTTATTCTAGATAGAATGGAGAGAAAGAGAAAGGCCATTTATTCAACCACCCATAGAGATAGATGAGTCTCCCTCTTCCCTCCCACCCCGCTCTCCCCCCCACTTAATTCACTAGGATTTAGTGGTAGAAGTGATGGGTAGAAAGGAGCTCAACTGATGAGCCATATGCAAAATATTATACAATCAACCCTCATATCCTCTCTAGCCATCAAACGGGAGTGAGATGGCTGAAGGGAAGGAAATGCCTTGACCCTCCCCCTCGAGTGGAGATATCACCCTAGGATATCATATATATATTTGAGTGAGATCTCCCTATCTATATATCTATATATGGCATAGACAACCCATGGCCATATCTATCTATCTATTTGGGGCATAAAAAACATGGCCATCTTACTCTTGATAGCCCATGCCCTATCTATCTATCAATAAATATATAGGATCCAATCGATTGCCATCGATAAATATATATAGGGCATGACATGGCCCTATATATGATGAAACCAAAGTTATTTTAACCTCAAATAATGTTTTATAGTCACAATTAGGTTCAAGGTCGTCATATTCACCCTAATTGCCTCCACAATTGAATCAATCAACTATTTCATTCATTATATGTTGACATTTGAGTTTATTGGGCCCAAAACCACATCCTATACATGCCAAACTTACATATGTCATTGAACCAAATTATTCTTTGCTTCATTTTATTGATGAAATTAGAGTCAAGCAAACCATAAATTGCATTTTATAGTCATGTAATTATGTTGAAGGGGCTCAAATTAGATATAATTACTTTCCAATTTAACCATTGGACTATTTGGCTTATTTAATTATGACATTGGGGTTGACTTACCCAAATTAAATATTTTATAGCCAAAATCAGGTTCATGAGGTTTACTAAGTTTAAACGTGAACTAAATATGTGTATATCATGATAAATAGATAAGCATAAACACATAAAAGTAGTGAAAATTTGTTTTTTTGATGTTATGGGATAATAAAATAAGTATAAATAAATGTATATCATGATAAATAGATAAGCATAAAAATGTAAAAGCAATAAAAAATTGTTTTTTTAAAATATATGGGATAATAATGGATACATGTTATAAATATATGATTTATGTTCATTTTGAATTCTAAAACCAAGCCTTTTGGATTGGAAATGGCTTGCTTCCCAAGCCAAAAGATTGGACCTATCAACACACAATTGAATATGAGAGTTTTGATAGAAAAAAATAATAATCTAACTTCCATCACCAAATACACTAAACATTTCAATGATAAAATTCATAAAATTATTACCACAATGATGAGCATGCTCTCCTATTTCTAAATATATGATTTTTATAATTTTTGGTCTATTTTAATGTTTCAATCTATGTTGATTTCTAACTATAGATTTTTTAGGCCACTACATGCCACAAATATACATGCCTATATATATGTGCATATATTTTTTTTGTTGACTCAAATGTAAAAAAATTATATGGTTAAAAATTAGGCTTAATTCTACATGCATTAAAAAAAAAAATAGTTTCCATTTTTTTTGAGGTAGTTAGAGGGATGCACAGTTGGCTATCCATTTTTTTTAGTTTCTAAAATATATATACTTGTAAAATTAATTAAAATATTATTAATCAAAAAATTATATAAAAATATAGTTTAAAAACTAGATTATCTTATCTAAAGTTTTACTAAACGATTTTAAATAATATTAAATGATACTAAAAAATGAGGGGCCACATGTCAGCTATCTACTCTATCTTCCTAAAATAACCATGAGTTCCTATTCAAATTTTAAATATTTTAACTATTTATACTTATCCATTTTAAAAAAACGTAGTGTTTTGGAAACTAGACTCAAAATATTACAATTCATGTTCTTACACCATCCTCGAATTTTGAGTATAACATCTCAAATTATCTACAAAAATTCAGATTTCTCAATATTCAGGAAAAACATGTCCATGGGTAGTCCCTTTTTTGTCCCCCTACTTTGTACACTTACTCTAATAATATTAATAACTTTCATATATTTTAATTATATAACAAATATAATTAACTTAGTTTAATTATCTTACATTTTAAAATCAATAAGCATTACATTCAATAATAAATATAAAACCCATACACAAAACTTAGTTTTAAAAATTTATATGAAAATCTATAATTTAAACTCAAAATTATTTAAAATATATTTAATATTAAAATTCAAAAATAAAATTATACACACACACACACACACACACACACACACACACACACACACACACACACACACACACACACACACACACACACAGATCAACATCAAGAACTCTCGTATATTTTAATTATAAAAATTGAATTAATTTAATTAAATTATGTATATTTTATTATATATAATAAAATTATAGTTATTAAATACTGTGTATGATAAAGTTATACTTTTAAAAAATGGTGATCCTTTCCCATCTTCCTACTTAAAAAACATTTAAACATTTAAAATTAAACATGTGAATTTTGACCATTAATATTTATTTAATTTTATTATTATAAAGATGTTACAATATCAATTTATTATATTTGGAAACAAATAATTTGTATTTATATTCTGCAAACCTCAATGTATTGACTTATATTTTTCCCTGATTAATGTTGATATTTATGTTGTGCATCACAATATTACTTCATTGTTCATACCCTTGGCATTAATATTTAGGATTGTTGATCAATTTTGGTAGAAATGGACTAAATGTTTCATTTGTTTGTTCTCAAAATTTAAGCAACTACATGCTTTTCTATTTGCCACATTTAAAGTCAAAAATTTGCAGTAGAGGATATATCAATTCAAAGGTAAAGGAATTAAAGAAAAGTGACAAGGTTTATTTCTTTCTGTGATTTCTTTAGTAGATAGGGGAAATTATGATCCTTGTTATTCATAATCTGATAGCAAATCAGTCATGGGAATGACCATATTTTTTATGCGGCCAAGGTAGTAGTGCCAAAAGTTTTGCACATCCCTTCTCTTATTTTATTTTTCCTTGGTATGAATGTATTCAATATCTTAAACATGCACCATTAAAATATGAATGGAAAATGATTTTAGTGACAATTTATTTACTCTTTATTAAAGAATTCATGCTCGTTTAACATGCTTTAAGGATTTTTCAGCCACAATGTTTTTAATTGATCTGAATTATTTTCTTATTATTTCTTTGGCATTTGTAATTGATTTAAACACAACAATCTAAAAAAAATTAGTGTGAAATATGATGCGAATATGAAAAGTTTTTTAATATCTAGTTATGATTAGAACTCATCCTATCTGTCAGTATTTCCCTTTCTACAAAATGGGTATTGGTCTTAATGTTTGCTTTGAATTATTGAGTAGATGTTATTTTTTGGCTATAAAATTCCAATAATCTAGTTTGATTACAAATTTAAGTGAAGTTTCCTTTAATATTATTTGTTTGATTTATTGAAATAAGTCATATTCTTGTAAAATTAGTTATATCACATGAATCCTTGCATTATTAAGAAATTTCACATGAACCCCCTTAATCTTGTTTCTCATATAGAAATACTTAAAATATCTTATTAAAAGAAATAATCCTTACAAATATTAAACTTTAAATAGGGAAGAAATATTCACTTCAGTGTCCCTTTTCTAAAACTTTTAGATTTAGTATTTGTAGTGCTACATGCACATAAAAACAAAATATAGGTAAAGGTGAAACAATTAGGGTAACATGACACAACCCTCATCATATGGAATGGAAGGCATAAGAGAAATCACATAACTAGGAAATGTAAGAGCAAGAATCTGAAATAGGTTAGATAATTTGTTAGTGACCAAAATCAAAAACAAACTTGAAGAACTAACATACTAAGTTTACTCCTTAGGATGAGCTATGGAAAACAAGTTAAACATATAAAATAAAAGACAAAACACTAATTTTAAACCTTCCTTGGAGATTTACTTGTAAACTATCATGTGAAGATGGTTGAGCTCGACTTGTAGTCTAGAAGTATTTATAAATGCTTCATTCTATGTGTGGGTAGCATCTCTCCTTGCCTACACATGATTTTTTGTTTGCTTCTCATGAGAATGGTTGAAGAAATGTGAAGCTTTAATAAGATTTTTGCATAGTAAATTTACTTCAAGAGAGCTTATGAAATGAGAGGGATGAGGCATGTATTTATATATTTCTTGAATCATTGTGAAGTGTTCATCTCATATCAAGATGGAGGGTCGAGAATCAATCCTCACCCTCATCAATATGGGAAGTTGAAAGTGTAAGAGACTCCATTAATGGATACTTGGAGTATGTAAGACGGGTGTAAGAGGTCCAAATTATAACCCATTTGTGTGTGTAATTGAGGTGTAAGAACTTGTCTTGAGTGTGTAAGTGAAGTGTAAGATGTCATAACATTTACTTGCTTACACACTTTACCTTATGATGCATCCATTTGTTATGCAATATTCCAATTTTGAATTTAAGAAAATAAGATATTTATAAAAGCTATGGAATTTCCTATTAGAAGAAGATTAGGATTGATTTATTAGGATTAATTAATAATTATAGGAATAGTGGATTTTTAAAATATTTATTGGTTAATCAATTATTTATTTAATTATCCTAAAGTAATATTTTCCAAAGGTTGGTTTGATTTAGGATACATTTAATAAAATTAATATTGTAATATGATCCATTACCCTAATTAGAGACGTATCATTGTAATTTTAGGTTAAAATGATAGTTTTGTGAGTAAAATTGGATTCATTGGTGATTTTTTGTTAAATTTATGTGTGATTATAGAAATTTACTCATGATTGTAGTTTAGACATAAAAGTGATTAAAAGGAAGTCTCTACATTTTTATCTTATTTGAGAATGCATTGCAAGACACTAGGCACAGTGACATCTTTTCAAAGAATGGAAGATTTGTTAAGAAAATTGATAATGCTTGAATAATTATTTCCTCATTATTATATTTTAAAATTATGGGTCGATAAACCCATGTTGATGCCCCCAAGGGAGTTTGACTAGCCCTAGATTCCCCCTCAAGGGAATGGTTGGGGAATATTTTAAAATGGATGGGCCCTTGAAATGAATAGAACACACTATCCATAGGCAAAATAGGTCAAAATAATAATAATGTTGAATGAAATAAGATTAAAATAGTCAAATGAGCTCAAAATGGGCCTTTGAGGAAAAATAAAATGGTTTGATATGACTCTATGTATTGAAAATGTGATATGTTTAGGCATGTGATATGGATATCTAATCATGATCGAGAAATGTTTATGACTTCTTATATACACTCATTTTTTGATATGTATCATGAGTAACATATAGATTAATTATGGGATTCATTGATATGGTTGTAGGATACTAGACAATGAGATTTAGTACACCAACACTTCTTGTGAGACTGCTAGCACTTGATTTTTTATTTTGCAATTGGACATTATGGATCAAAATTACGAATGATTCATGATAACATCAGATGTTATAAGTATAATAATTTTATTAAATTATAGATGTAAACAAATTAATATCGAGATATTAAGAATCAAGTCATAAGTGTAGAGCATAGTGCAATAAACCAATATTAGGTTGGGTATAAATATATACAACTCAAGAATAGGATATAACAGATCTTGAGTTAAGTGTAAATTATAATTCACTAAACCTAAGGCAATTGAGAAATGTAAAATAAATATAATAACAATAAAAAATTAAAAATTCTTAATAAATTAAAAAACACATAATCAAAAATAGAAAAGCAAGTAGTTAGTCGATCATTTATGTGTCTATGAAAGCAAGGCATTACTCTTAGAGATTCTGCCCCTAATCTATGGAGCAAAACTGATAAGATAAGATGGAAACCTAGATAGAAAGGGGGGAATAGAAAAAAATTAAGGGGTGGCTAAGGTATCTCCAAATGCCCCATGGAAGTGGACATTTCTTATATAGTCCAATAGACTTATGTCCAAATGTAGTTCTCCCAGGAATGTGGGAAAGAAGAAAAATTATGGCAAGTAATTGATTTGATTGTAGAGTTAAAATAGGAAGTGTATACTTGAAAATGGTGAGAACATTAGATAAAAAAAAATTAGGATGGAAATAATATTTTCCAAACTAACCTTGGATGTTCCATGCATCCAAGCATTACCTATATAGTCCATACAGACCTCATGCCAATGTAGTTCTCCAAAAAAATAGGAATGTAAATAAAGGAATGGAAATATTACATTAGAAATTATCATGGTTAGAGAAGGGGTTTACACCTGACAAATGTCACAAACCATGCCATCTAGATAGGGATAAAGACCGCTTGTGAATAAAGTGACAAAATAAGCAAAGATTTTGTGGCTTTATATCTCTCATAGAGATTTTAATCCCCTTGTGATTTTTTAAAGGTTGTTTTTAGGATTTTAAAAAATTGTCGATTTTTTGTGTTTTTAGAACAAGGTATTTATAGGAATACTTTGGAAAGTATAAATTAATAAAGGAGCTCATAAAATGGTGAGAGCATGGTTTTAGTTGCTTGAAAAATGATGAGAGTGTGGCTTAGGTTGCTCACAAAATGGAAAGATCATGGATTAAATTTATCAAAAAATGGTAAGAGTGCGGATTAAATTACTCATAAATGTTGAGATCATGGATTAAGTTACTGAAAAAATGGTGAGAGGGTGGATTAAGTTGCTCATAAAATAATGAGAGTGTGGCTTAAGCTACTCAAAAAATGGTGAGAGTATGGATTAAATTGATCATAAAATAGTGAGAGTGTAGCCTAGGTTTATAACAAAATAGTGATATTTTGGTAAAGGGGGTGGATGAGATGACCTCATAAACCAAGCACTACCTACATAGTCCAAACAGTTCTCAAGCCAATGTAGTTCCCCATATAACGAAAGATATTATGAATCAATAACAAGGTGGAAAATAAGAATGGAACATAATGGAATAAATGTTATAGGTTTTAATAAGAGTTTAAAGATACATTTTCAAGAAATTCCATGCACATGTGTGCTAAGATACTATCTTCAAAGATGTGTTGATGATGGCCAAAGTTACGTTGTCTATGGAATCTACTTCTTTGAATTCTTACATTTGAAACTATCTGTTGTACCAATGAACTAGAATCAAGATCAAGATTGGTAATAGGATTGGGGAATAAGATTAGGATCGAATGACTCAATTAAATATGGGATGAAGGGAGGGTGTTTTTAGGCCATGACCTAAGCATGGGTCCTCATAGCCAATGTTCAAGAAAATCAGGTGTAAATTTTTTGAGATGTATTATATTCAAGGGATCATCCATCTCTTCACCATCTAGTGTAGCCAATTTGTATGATCCAAATCCATAATTATTTGTTATGATGAATGGTTCCATCCAATTAAGTTCAAAATTTCTCTTCTTTTCATGGGAAACATTGGTATTCTTCTCGTTCTCTTTCAAGATGAGGTTACCTAGTTCAAAATCCCAGGGTTTGATATGCTTATTATAGCTATGAAGCAATATGTTCTAATATTCTTAGATATTATTCATAGTAGCTATAATCTTTTCATATAGTAGTTATAATTCATGCAACTGAGAGAATATGTACTCTTCCTCATCAATGATATCTTGTAATGAAATGTGTAAGGAAGGCAACTAATTCTTGATAGGGAGAATAACTTTAGTTTCATAAATGAAGGAGTATGGTGTGGCTCCTATTGGGGTTTAAGTATTGGTATGGCAGGCCTAGAGGGTGGTAAATAGTTGAAAGTGTCAATCAAAGATAAAAAAATTAATAGTATTTTTAAGGATTTAGACTAAGGTTTTATTAGATGCTTCAGCTTGGCCATTGCTTTGAGGAAAATAGGTAGTAGAAAAATGGTGCTTGATATGGTACTTGGAAAATATGGATTTGACATCCTTATTTTCAAAGTAGATATCATTGTCAAAAATGAGATAAGAGGAAATGCCAAAGTATAAAATAAGGTGATTCAAGATGAATTTAGAAATCTCCTTACTAGTTACATAAGTGAGTGGAATGGCTTCAACCCACTTTGTAAAATATTTGATTGTAGTGAGGATATGTTTATGACCATCTTGAGAAGTAGGATTGATTTTACATACAAGATTAAGTGCCCACATGGAAAATGGCCATGGCATGGTGATTGGCTGAAGTGTTTGAGCTGACACATGAATGATATTGTCATGATTTTGACACAATTTTTACATAAGCACATGCATCAAATTCTATAGTGGGATAATAATACCATGTACACAAGAGTTTATTGGAAAGGACCACTCCATTAGTGAGGTATTTTTAAATCCATTTGTGTGCTCATTTAATCACTAATCTAGACTTTGTCAAAGCTAAAAAATGAAGTAGAGTTGTATTATATCCTCTATAATAGAGTGTGGCATTGAGTATGGTACAATGAGAGGTATTATGAATGAATTGTTTGTATTTGTTATGAAAAAGTTTAGAAGGAATAATATTATCATGAAATTAGGCATATATATCAAAGTATCAAGGTGAGATAGGACCAAAAATATCACATACCATTTCGGATTTTGAACACTCATGAGTTGGCCTCAAGAGATGTTCGATAAGGAAATGGTAATTTAGAGCATGATCTACAATTACTATTAGTGAAACGATAGATGTCATATTATTGGCCCTTAGGATAACATGGTCCACCATATTCAAATATTGGCTTAATAGGTCCTTTTTTCTTTGCCCCCAGGGCTTTGCCTTTATAAGCTTGCTTATCCATTATCTGATTTGGAATATGATACTTTGTGTTTTGGTAACAGGTGGAAAAATCATCATTATATAACCATGATTCATCATCGATTTTAATTTTATATAATTTTTGTGGAGTGGTTTTGATGAAAATAATAAGTCTTTTCTAATGAGAATCATCCTTCTTATACCATTCCATTTTAGCAATTTTTACTTTAGGTCTACCATATGATTTCAACATCTTAAGCATCCTGGCTATATAAAAAGCATTGCCAATCTTGTATTCCCCAATATCATTATCTTGAATTATAAAATGTTTGGCTATTTCATTAGGTAGTGTATATCAAGTGGAGTTTGTTATGCCCTTAACCTATCGTATGTCTAGGGATATATGTGGCCGATTTGTGGCTTACACATCTTCCTATTAGCTTATTGTTTTTCTTGATGTTCTTAGTATGGTAAGCCTATGGAATAACCATGGATAATAATATTATATAGAAGGTAATGGTTAGTATTTTATGATCATATTGTGAATTTTATTGTTATTTCATTATTGTGGAGGTTGCCCCCTTAAAGTGGCTTAGACATAATATTCAAGTATTTTGCTCTTTCACCAATTATTGTTATGGATTTGCTTATTCTACTCTTAGTTCCACCATATGTAATTCTAATATTGTGAATCATCTAAGTAATTTCATTATAAGTGGTATCAGAGAATTGATTTAGGCAAGTTTTTACAACACATTTTTTTGGGATCTAGTGTCCTGAGCACTTGAAGGCAAAAAAAACATAACTTGTGATCCTAGAGGATTTATTTTTTTATAAGTTTGGAAATTTTTTACCTTATGAAAATTAGTATTCATTAGATTCATCTCTAAAATATGATCTCAATGGTATAATCTATTGGTACACTTTTTCAGGTCAATTTTTTCACCCTTGTGCACAATAGTAGTCATTGGATTCATCTCAGTGAGAAAATCACAATGGTGTATTCCATCATTACATTTTTTTTGGGACTAAAACCCTACTAGGATTTGTGCATGACTGGTCCAAACACTCATGGATATGGTAAAGGGAAATAAACTTCAAAACTCCTCACAAATATGACATGGAATTTAAAACTTTTGATTTTTCTATTTTGGAGGTAGTTCAATAACTTAAGTTAGAGTTATAGGGCATGGTGAAAAAGATTATTTTGATATATTTCAAGGGGACATTATAGGTTTGATATGGGATTTATATAGTTTAAATTATTAATTACAAAAAATATCAAGGCAGTTACCAACTTGTTAGCTCAACCACTGCAAAATACTCCATCATTTTAGTTTAATTCTCCTACTGCAAACAATATCAATACTAATTTTGGCCCTAGGTTGATGTTTCCAAAAGTGGACCTATAAAAATTTTATGGTAATGATCCACTCACTTGGATCACTCAAATTCAAAATTTATTTGATCTGCATCAAACTCCATGTTCATAAAGAGTGGTTACGGCCTCTCTATCTGGAACTTGAGCCATCCATTTGGTATCATTTATTGTGTGCTCAAAAGAAAAAGAAGGGTGTCCTAGTTTCATGGTCAGTATTTTTTGAGAATTTTTAGCTCCATTATCAAAATAATTTATCTAAAATTACTTTATTTAGCTATCCAATTTGTGCCAAAATAGGACTATCAAGGACTACATTCATTAATTATCATAATATTTCCTTACGTGTGGCAAACATCACTAAGGAAAATCTAACTGACCTAGTTCTGGGTGGACTCAAAGATATATCTAATTGGAGGTTCACATGTTTCATCCTATTAATGTATCTAAGTCCATACCAAAGGCACATATGATTGAGGAAAAATAGTTGATTAGATGAGGAATTTTTACCAATGTTCATGAATGGACATTTCTAACACCATCATTTCATCAGCCTACTAGATTGACACCTTAAAAAGTGGAATAAAATCATGAAAAAGTTTTGTGTTTTGGCTATGATAAAAAATGGAGTAAAGGGCATCAATGTGATGAAAATAATTTATTTTACATTGATGGTACCAATGACGAGGAAGAAGATGAGGAGGCTTCAGGGGAAGGGTTAGAAGAACCTGAGGATGAATCTAAAGATTCCCAACCTATATTTACATATCATGTACTTTTAGGCATTAGTACTCCTCAAACTCTTAAGGTTGTAGGGTTCTTGAAGAAATAGAAGGTGACTATATTGAGTGATTATGGGAGTTCACATAACTTCATCAATAGTAAGTTTGCTACTCATTTGAATTATTACATTTACCTAGCTCTAAACTTTTAGGTCATGATTGTAGATGGTGGTGCAATCAACTATTTTGGAAAATGTAATAGTATTAAGCTTGCTATGGGAGACTATTTTTTAGATTCCCCTATGTTTAATATTTCCATGGGGGGGGAGCTGACATTATTTTGGAAGTGCAATAGCTCACCACTTTGGGTATTATTGAGATGAATTTCTAAGAATTATTCATGAAGTTCCATTCAGAAGGAAGGACTTTTAAACTACATAGATAATGGGATTAATCTCCATAATTGGTTAGTTCCCACTAGATGATTAAGATTCTCAAAAAAAGTGTAAAAGGTTTTGTGGCATGCTTATTTTCCATTGAGGTTCAACCAACTAAGGAATCTACACATCTTAATTTACAGAAGGTGTTGGATGTGTAAGGCACCTAGAACATAAATGCTCTGATACCACTTGTCAGGATCCTACTCCTCAATAAAAGTACAATATGATTACCTTGTATAAGCAACTAAACACAGAATTATACCAAAATTAACAAGTAACTAAAATTCACAAATGACATAGAATATGAGAGACAATACACAATCTTGTATTAATACTCATGCCAAAAGGAAATACAATGAAGATGCCACAATCTTCCACACCTCTCAGATGTACAAATCTCTTTCCCTCAAGAGTTCACTCTCCTACCAAAAATGGTCCCAACACACAACTCAAACACAGAGTTGGTGTTCACCTCTAACCAGTTAGTAATAACACTACCAGTACACAAGTACTCAAAGTACTTCGAGTAGATCTCCCATGAACTTGCAACAATCTAAAACTCAAATGATCTTACTTACCATGTAGAACTTCTCCCTGATCTTGCAACAACCTGCAGATCACCCTGTTCTTAC
Organism: Torreya grandis; assembly: GCA_037957365.1. Lineage (NCBI taxonomy): Eukaryota > Viridiplantae > Streptophyta > Pinopsida > Cupressales > Taxaceae > Torreya > Torreya grandis. The sequence goes on along the minus strand of JARHVA010005977.1, from coordinate 1,022,146 downwards.
AATTGGAAGGATCTACCTTGCCTTCCTCTATTGCTCTCAATTACAATACATGCCAATGGGTCTATAAATAGATCCCATACTAAACAATAACTTAGACTTCTAATTTACAATAATTAGACACACAACTCAAGACTCAAAATAGCCTTTTACATGCAAATAACCAGTTTAACAAACTAACTGTTCATGCAATGAATAGTTTTGAAACTGCATAGGTGACCGATGTCAGTCCCTATCTGACTAGAGGTGACTAACGTCAGCCTAATTTTACTGATGTTGGTTGCCCTTTACACTGTAGATGACTGATGTCAATTGCGCTACCGACACTGGTATCCGTGAAACTCAGCAACCCCCTCCATGTCTGCATTCATTGAAGCTTTTAGCTCTATAACCTAACAATCTCCCACTTGGAGATAAATAGCTACAACTATACATGTATCTGTACATCATCTAGTTTGTTTCCTGGCTTTGTATCCCTCTTCAAGATCACTCTTGAAAACCAACCACCACAAATCTTGTGGTGCACCTCCTATCATCCAAATCACCTACCACATCTGCATCTACAAACCCATGTAGAAAAGAACTTGACCCTACATAGCATGTGCACCTGCTTCTGGTCCCTCTTAGATATCTAAGAATCCACTGAATTGCCCTCCAGTACTTCTTTTTTGGATTGGGTCTAAACTTTTTGACAACTCCCATTGCTTGGGAAATCTTAGTTCTAGTACATACCATGCACTTAACCTCATTATGTGAATCATGACACTGTTGATAGAATTGTCCAACCATTGGCATGCTAACCAGTTTCACACAATCATCTAGAGACAAAATCAACCTGTGACCTTCCATGTCTCTAAAACACACTCATGCCAAAGAATCTTGCTGCTCCCAGATTCCTCATGACACACCTCTGAACTAACTTTACCTTTAGTTCAGCAACTCCCTACATATGTGACCCTGCAACAAGCACAACATATAGTAATAGGATAATGTAGCTAATATTATCCAACTTGGTAAAGAAAACACAATGGTTAAACCTCCATTGTCCTGTAGCTAACACAAGACCATATACCCTAGCCTTCCATCTCACGTGTCCATTCCCGCTCTTCTTTATCTTGAAAATCCATTCATCTCTCAATGCTTTCTTCCAGCCAGCAACTCTACCAAAAAACTCCTATTTGGTTCTTCTCCAAGGAATCACATTCCTCATCCATGCCAAGCTCCCACTATTTCCTAGATTCTACTTGCTCTGCTTCTTTAATAACTTCCTGTTTCTTGACCATTAGTGAGCAACAAGTAGTGTAAAGATGGGAAATGATGAATTTGAGGCTTACTTACCCTTTTAGTCCTCCATATGGGCATTTGAGACTCTTTGAAAACTTGCTATCGACCCAAAATCCATCTCAATGACCGATGTCAATTATATCTTAGTCTGCACCTGATCGACTCAGTTCCATACAACTGCCTCATCACTGACATCAGTTCTCCCTGACCGATGCTAGTGTTTATTTATTTAGAGTCACTGACATCAGGCTGCACATAGCTGACATCAGTCCCTATCTAGATGCTGACGTCAATTTTCTAACTGACATCGATCTCTGTGTTTTACTTGTGAGCGATGAATTCTACTCGTGAGCTCCTTTTGGATCAAACCCTTATCCATATCAACCTTGCTCTACTCAAAATTATTCAGCCCCTTATGCTGATCTCTGTCTGTCATCTTCTCCTTGAAAACCAAGGCTTTCTTTTTCTTGTCATGAACATCAGATTTCTCAAGAAATGTCACTTTCTTCTTTTGTTTACAAAAATCTTGATCCATGCTTTTCAAATCTGAAAGCATACCTTTTGACTCAAGAACATGCATCTCCTTCTTATTCATGTGACCAAGCCTATTAAGCCACATCTTTGAATCTATAGCTGAAGTAGATAAACTAGAAGGAGAATCAGTAATACAAGTAGATAGATAAAGTGTACCTACCTTCTTACCTCTTGCTACAATAAGTGCACCCTTGGAAACTTTCCAAGAGTCCGCTATGAGAGTTACTGTGCAACCCTCATCACCCAACTTTCCAATAGAAATCAAATTCCACTTCAAGACTGGGATATGCATGACCTCCTTCAACACCCATGTGTTGCCCATATACAATTTTAGCTTCACTTTCCCTTTGCCAACCATTTGACAAGGCTTACCATCCCCTAAATAAATTTCTCCAAAGTCTCCCTGGACATACTCATGAAAAAATTCCTTATTTGGGGATGCATGGAAAGAGGCACCAGAATCTAAAACCCAAGATTCTACTTTATCCAAGGAACATACTAGAGCATCTTGTGTAATAATACCTGCAACATCTGCTTCTTTAGTTCCTTCTTGCTGATCTTAAACCAACCAACAATCTTTCTTTATATGCCCTTGCTTTCCACATTTCTAGCAGGTTATTCTGCCATACCTGGATTTGGATCTCTTGCTTATCTTTGACCTTGATCTCCCTTGCTCGATCTTCTCTCTTTGCCTTCCCCTACTTTTAACACTCAAAGCATTCCCTGATGATTCACCTGTGCTTTTCCTGTGAATTTCTTCATTCAAAATTACACTCACAACATCATCCACTTTTAAGATTTTTGAAGCAGACGCAGTATTACTAACTGCCATTACCAAACTCTCCCAACTTTTAGGTAATGAGCATAAGATTAAGAGAGCCTTAATTTCATCATCAAAAACAATATTGACTAAATTTAACTAGTTTACCAAACCATGGAAATCACTAAGATGACTATGTATAGATCCACCTTCCAACATTTGCAAATTAAATAATTGCTTCATAAGAAATACCTTATTCGAAGCTGAGGGTTTTTCATATAAATTTGCCAAAGATTCCATCAACTCTACCATTGTCTTAGCCTAAGATAAGTTGGAAATCATAGACGATGCAAGGCTCAACCTTATAGATCCCAGAGCCTTCCGATCAAGAACCTCCCATTCTTCATCCTTCATATCTATGGGCTTGCATGCAACCCCACCCAATGGTAAGTACAAATCTTTCTGATATAGATAATCTTTAATCTGCATCCTCCATAATTGATAGTTCTTGCCATTAAACTTCTCAATTCATAGCTTACTTTCTTTTGCCATTGTTATACTCCCACTCAAACAGAAACCCCTGTGAGTGACTTGTAATCAACAAACACTAACTAGATCTGATACAACCTATTAGTAACCCAACTAAAAGCTCTGATACCACTTGTAAGGCACCTAAAACATAAATGCTCTAATTTTGCTAATGTTGGTTGCCCTCTGCACTGTAGATGACCGACGTCAGTTGCGCTGCCGACGCCAGTATCCCTGGAACTCAACAACCTCCTCCATGTCTGCATCAGTTGAAGCTTTTAGCTCCACAACCTAACAGGATGACCTTTTTTGTTTTTTTGGTGATATGCCAAAAGGAGTTCCCTCAAACTCATTCTAATAATTACACCACCCAATATCAGACTCTATAGGTATGCCTATGCCCAAAAGAGTGAAATTAACAAATACAGTACAAGATATGCTGGAGGTAGAATCATTTGACATAGTCAAAGTAAATATTCCTCCCTGATGGTAATGGTGTGGAAGAAGGATGACAGTTGGAGGATGTGCCTATACTATAGATAACTCAACAAATACACCATCAAAGATAAGTTTCCTATTCTAGTAATTGATGATTTTCTATATGAATTTCATGGGGCTATTTATTTTACCAAGTTATATCTTTACTCTGGATATCATCATATTTGCATCCATAATGAGGACATACCTAAAACAACTTTCAAAACTCATGAAAGCCATTATGAATTTATGGTCATGCCTTTTGGCCTCATAAATGCACCATCTACATTCCATAGTTTGATGAATACTATTTTTGGGCCTTTTTTTAGAAATTTTGTATTAGTGTTTTTTGATGATATCCTCATCTACATCAAAAATTGATAAAACCATCTGAAGCATGTGAAACAGGTGCTTTCAGTTCTATAATAACATCATCTTTATGAAAAACCTTCCAAATGTGTTTTTGGTGTCCAAGAAGTCAATTACTTGGGTCATATTGTTTCACATGAAGGAGTGAAAGTTGATCCTAATAAAATCCAAGAAATGATGGAGTGGCAAGTTCTCAAGACTCTTGAAAACCTCCATAGATTTCTGGGGCTAACTAATTACTATCATAGGTTTGTCAAAAATTATGATAGCATTGCAACCCCACTCACCTCTTTGTTGAATAAAGAATCCTTCTAGTGGGCTGATTTAGCTACCAAGGAATTTGAATAGTTGAAAATGGTTATGTGCATAAATCCAATTTTGGCTAATCCTAATTTTTTAAAAACTTTTGTTGTGGAGTGTGACACATCAGGATATGGCATGGGGGTTATAATCATGCAAGAAGGCAAACCACTCAAATTTGAAAGTTGCCAACTTAAAGGTAAAAATAGGCTCAAACCAAGATATGATAAAGAGATTATGGCTATTCTGCATGCAATGAAGCAATGGAGATTATATTTGATGGGTCATCACTTTTAGGTAAAGACTAATCATGATAGTCTCAAATATTTTTTGGAACAATGCTTGTCATCTAAAGAACAACGAAAATGGGTGACTAAAATGTTAGCCTATGACTTTTAAATAGTTTATAAGAAAGGAAAAGAGAATGTGGTGGTAGATTTCCTCTCTTAGTGGGATGAATTAGTTGAGGTATTGTTATGTACCATGACCATATGACAAGCATATTGGCTAGAGGAAACAAGATCAGAATGGGAGAATGGTAGTGCTACAAAGGATTAATTCACAATCTTCAACAGGGTTATAATGAATCTAAAAAATTTACATGGAAGGAGAACACATTATGGTATAAAGATAGATTATACCTTTATATCATTCTCTCCTCAAACATAAAATTCTTCAAAAAATTAATGCCTCTCCACTTGGAGGACACTCAAGATTTTTGAAAACATATCATATAATCAAGTAAGATTTCTTTTGATAAGGACTCAAAGGGAATGTTCATAAATATGTGGTTGAATGCATGGTATGCCAACAAAATAAAGGTGAAACCATTAAGAACCTAGGTATTTTTCAACCTTTATCCATCCCCAACCAACATTGGGAAGAGATTTCCATGGCTTTTATTATGGGGTTACCAAGGTCTGAGGGTAAAAATGTTATCATGGTAATTATGGATTGAATCACCAAGTATGTTCATTTTTTCTTCTTTTCATAGAAATTTATTGCTAGTATAGTAACTTCTACTTTTCTCAATACAATTCAAAAATTACATGGCACTCCAAAGATCATTGTAAGTGATAGAGATCCCATATTTACTAGTAATTTTTGGACTAAATTATTTACATGTTTGGGTAACCATTTGGCTCATATCTCATCTTATCATCCTCAATATGATGGAAAAATATAGGTAGTAAACAAATGTCTCAAAGGGTATCTTCATTTTTTTTCTTTTGGCAAATAAGACAAATGGGTTCAGTGGCTACCATTTATTGAATGGTGGTATAACACTTCTTTTCACACTTCTTCCAAGATGTCTCTCTTTTTGGCATTATATGGGTATCACCCCCCATCTATGAGTTTAGTTTTGACAATTCATCCTAAGGTTTGAGCTACTAAGGAACACATTCACCATCAATAAGATGTGTTAGTCAATTTGTGAAAGAATTTAGCAATGGCATAAAATTAAATGAAGTAGCAAGTAGATCAACACCGTAGTGAGTGATATTTTGACATAGGTGATTAGGTCTTTGTGAATTTATAGCCATATAATTAGATGTCTCTAAATCAATATAAAAATGATAACAAACTATCACCTAAGTATTATGGCCCTTACCAGATCTTTCAAAAAATTGGTAGTGTGGCTTATAAGTTAGAATTACCCCTAACCACTTGCTTACATCTGATATTCCATGTATCTTGCCTAAATAAAGCAATTGGACATAGAGTTTCCATTTATAATAAGTTATCTAAACTAGATAAAGAAGGTAGAGTCATTTTAGAGCCTAAGGTGATACTTCACATACACACTAAGTAATTGTAGTCCAAAGCTATTATGCAGTATTTGATCAAATGGAAGAACTTGCATTCTAAAGATGTAACATGGGAGGATGAAGCATTCCCATAGAAACATCTTGGTTTGAATTAAAATTGAGAATAACATTGTTTTGAAGGGGAGGGGCATGATATAACCTTAACCTATAGTGCATCTAGGGATATGTGTGGCTGATTTGTGACTTACACATCTTTATATTAGCTTGTTGTATTTCTCAATGTTCTTAGTATGGTCAGCCTGTGAAATAACCATGGATAAGTAGAGTGTATATAGGAGTTAGTGGTTAGTATTTTATGATAATATTATGAATTATATTCTTATTGAATTGTTGTGGAGGTTTCCCCCTTAAAATGGCTCAGACATAATATTCAAGTATTTTGTTCTTTCACCAATTGTTGTTGTGGATATGCTTATTTTGCTCTTAATTCATAATAATACTATTTTGAATCATCTAAGTAATTTAATTACATAGGAAAGAGTACTTGGATCCACATAATTGGACTTAGGGAGTTGATCAAGTACATCCTTGTCTTTCTCAGGGATGGGTTCTATGCCAAGGTGATACTTGTAGCTTTCATATTCTACTTACAGGGGTTTACAGAATTGGTATGATTGTAGGTCACCAAGAATATTAACTTATAATCTAGAAAGGGTAATTTTTATACACTAATGGAGAGTAGAGGGTATGACACATACGTCATGAATCCAAGGTCACCCAAGGAGTAAATTATTTGACAATTTTAAGTCAAGAACATGGCAAAGAGTATGGTGGATTAGGGGCCCAATGATAATAGGCAAATAAATGGTGCCATAAGATTCTCATTCATCATTATCATATGATTTGATAATAAAGGTACCCAATTGAATATTTTCTATTATGTATCCCAAGTGTTCTACTAGATTCAAAGTTATAATATTTAGCCTTGAGCCATTGTCTATGAGGAGTCATTTAATTTTATGTTAGGAAATGATTGCTTCTATATAAAGTGGGTTATTATGAAAAGTTCCAAGGGATGACATATCAATTTGATCAAAATTAATTTGTTGGTGTAGAGTCAAATGACTCATAAGTGTTTTAAATTCACTAGGCACAATGTCACTTGGGATCTTATATTGAATCATAACCTCATTCAATATGTTCTTGTGGGAATTTGATGTACATAGAATACCTAAAATATAAATTTTCTCTAGTGCCTTTTTATATTTGTTTTACAATATCATAAGGTTTGTCATTAATAAGAGTAATCATCTTGGTTTTATAATTTGGATGGCCTTGACCAAGATTTTTGGAGGAAGAAGGTACATGACCTTGAATGGTAAACTTAGAATGCTGATTTGTGATTGCACAATATCAAGTTGGTGCATGGTTACAACAATTAGAATAAGTTGAGTGAGGTCTTAGAATGGTAAATTTTGACTATTGATTAGCATTAGTGATATTACAAGCCAAAGGAGGATTACTGATAAATGGAGGTGGAGGTCCTAAAATAGATGGCAAATGTTGTTGGGTACTATGAGTGGTTGACTTAAGGTTGATATTAATGGTAGCTATATGCCAACTAGTAATGTAACCTATGACATTATCATATTCATAAGGGACATTATTATAGTTAACTTGATTAGAATGGGATTCCTAACCTTGATTATAGTTTTGATGCTATTAATCTACCTCTGATTATGATTGTTAGGAGGTCTATTTTGGTTCTAGTTGTTAGTTTGATGTTGACTCTAGTTTTGATTATTATTGGAGTTATGTTGTGGAAAAGGGTTTTGATAAATACCCAAATTTTGATTAGATATTGTGGCCACATTATCCAATCTATTTTTCCACTTTCAATAAAATCTTGGATGAGATGGTGAAACTGCATGCATCTATGAATATAATGACCTTAACTGGAAGATAATCATAAAATTCATTCTCCTTATACCAATCAGGTTTAGGCTATTTTTTGGATATGGTTTTTTCACTAGCCAGATGATCTTGTTAGCCATAGCTAGCTTCCTAAAAAAATATATCATTGTCTCTCCAAGATCACTAAAAATTATATTATGATAATGACCTCTTCTTAGAGGGAGTCTTTTTAAAGTGAGAGGTTGTTTAGATGGGTTTAACTAAACAAGCTATATTTTTACCATTTTCACATGTTAGGATTTAGTTACCCCAACTCCTATAACATTTACATTCTTGATGAATGGTTTAGGATTCTTTGATGTACTTGCTTGTGTTTGTGTAGGAGTTTATGTTTGAGATTTGTTTTAACTTAGTTTTGAGATTAATCTTGATTACCCCTTTATCGATAAGGGATTCTCAATATGTATTCTCTTAGAAATGATCTCTTAAAATGTGTTGGCATAATGAAGTTTAAGATTATAAATAATGTCATTTTATAGATTTTTAGTAAACATTGCATTTAGTTACTTTTCAGGGAGATTATGTTAGAATCGGCTAGCCAATACAATCCACCATTAGAAATAGCTAACAAAGCTTTCTATTCTTGATTGTATAGCTTGAAATAAGTCGACCATATCATATCATGTTATACATTATAAGAGAAGTGTCACATGAATTTCTATGATAAGTCATCAAAATTATCAAAGGAATTATTAGGTAAACTAAGGAACCATTTTAAGGTGTGCCCATAAGAACTATGGGGAAACAAGCAAATTAGGTACATACAACTATATGAAACTTCTTGACATGCAATGAAGAACTCTTTTAGATGATCCTTTAGATCACCTTTCCCTTTATATTTATAAAATTTGGGCATCTCAAAATGATTTGGTAAAGGTATCTAAAGATAGCTCATATCAAATGGATAAGAGCATATGTAATTTAGTTGAAATTTATTATTTTGATTTCCTAATTGAATGTTGTTTAACCCTAAAATGGTTTTGGGTGTTTATGTACTTTGATTTTACCTTAGAATAACATAAAATGGGTATATATAAATGAAAATGCATAAGGGTGATAATCATATTTAGATAAAGTGAATTAGGTGCTAAACTTAGATATAACATATGTTTAATTTATAAAATTGAGAATAGGCTAAATATAGAAAGTACAACTAAGTTATGTATGGAAATTACAAATAATTAATATAATTAGATTATTATGATGATAACATAGTGTTGGATATAGAATAGGCAACAATCAAACTAGAATATGATTTTTGAACAGTCCCCTGATTTTGGAAATATGACTTCTAGAGCTCTAGACACTAATGTCAAACTAGGACACTTGATCAATGCTAATATATAGATTCAACATAAGTGTCCTATATGGAATACATACTAAAAAAGTATGCAACCATTTGGATGCTTCTAGGTTTGTCTTCACCTTCACTTTGGTGCATTAAAATATGGGTCATGGATTGTTTCTCCTCATGAAATTAAAAAACCCTAGTTTTTCATCTTCATAAATATCTTTGGGGAAAATGGGTTAGTGATCACACAATGTTGAGCTACCCTAAACACCCCATTTTTAGTGGGCACTACCTACATACTGAATAATCTGAAGAGGGCCTCATATTTATGTAGTTCTACCTTGTGTGTTGGCTTGTTGTGAATCATGGAATATGTGGGAAGAAAGTACAATAGTGACATATCTTGTAACTTGGAAAATATAGATCTTGGGTTCATATTTCAGTACTTCATATCTATATATGTGTTGTTCCTATAGCTGGTATGGAAATAGGGAAGCTTTTTTTAATTAAATGCTTGATAGAGTGGTTTGATATTTTGCCTTCGTCTCTCTTGGTTTTTTTTAGGTGAGGAATGAATGAGGGTTGATATTATATTTATATTAATCCTTTTAGATAAGTAACTCACATTATATAACTTAAATTTACCATTAGGAAAATTTTCATTTGTAAATTATATTATTTTAGGGCACTAAACACTTGCATCAGGTCATGATAATAACATCAATGATAGTGTATGTCTTAGATGTTAGTGTCCATGGTACAAAATCCAAAATTGTAGAGGTGGAGGATAAGTAAATTTTAAATATTCTTGGAAAGATATAAGGCATGGGTCATTAACATAATATTAGATACACTAAGAGATAGGCCAGGGGACACAACATAGAACAGATGTTAGACTTTTAGAAGTAAGAAAGGTCTAGAATTGAGAAGAACAACCAAGGTTTGAGTTTTCCAAGTGTAAAATATTGAGGTACTATATAATCCATAAATATCTTCTATGTCCCTACCCCCTTTAATTTTGTAATTAAATTGCTATTTTAAAAGAAAGGAATATGTACTTGGGTGTGTATAACACACCTTATCTTTGTATATGCCTAACTTGAGTGATTTGTTGGTGATTGATCTAAAACCAAGATCATGTTATAGTATATAAATAGTTAATATAATATGGAATTAAAAGTAATTGAAAATATTAAAATTGAAAGAACAAGGTTTAGGAGTATACATGTGTGTCTATGTAACCACCTTGCCTATTAGCAAGTTATTTTAAAAAAGATGTATCATTGTAAGGCTCTAAAATAGAGATTAGGATAAATATAGATAAAATATAAAGTAAATATATCTAAAGAGATAGATAGAGAGAGATTTGAAGTCCCATGCCCACAACCTTAGATCAAAGGTAAGTTATCACTTGGCAGTTGAGATTATCTCAACCATGTGACCCAATCATACCTACAACTTGGTGAGTCTAGATGATAAATCAAGTCAAACCAAAAAATTTGTAAATATTTAGTTATTTAATCACCTCAATCATACCAAAAATAGAACCAAATATTGTAGTAGATTGGCTTAACAAAGTCCACAAAATTCTAACTAGGGTATCAGTATGTAAAAGTTTGTGATGTGATAATAGTACATAAAAGATTTTTGGAAATTGAAAATGTTTTATGTTTTACAATATTAGGAAAAAATTTCATAACATATGCACCTTAGATATGTATCATGTTGAAACTATGTATAACAATGGTACCAATGAATAAATTTTTTCAACAACTATGAATCTTAATCATATAACTATGTGCTTTGGTTAATTCAGAAACTATGTAAGTGTGGAGAAGATGCTTCAAGACCATGCACCACTATATATGGATAAATATGAAAAATTAAATAAGTACCAATGTGCATAAATTTTTTCCAAAACATGATCCCACTATAATTTGGATATGTTGAATATTGAATAAGTGTGGAGAACATGCTTCTAAAGCATGCCCTCATTAAATCTAAAAATTATGCCGAGTGTGGGAAACATATTTCTATAACATGCCCCCAATAATATGCCCCCCTTTGGGGTGAGGGAAATTTAGGAACTATTATTTACCTCACCTCAAAAGGATAAGACAACTATATAAGCTGTGAATGTAATCATTTAGAATATAAAACGAACATGTCTAGGTAGATATAGCATTAAATCACATAGAACTAATGTGATCACATGAAGGCATAAAATACATAATAAAAATTATGTAAACTTATAGATAGTAATAGTACAAGCTCAATAAGAAAATAGGCACACACATAAGATCACTAAAAAAAATTCAAAAGGCAATGGTTTGAGGACACCAAAAATAAGGGACATGTTCAAATACTACACAATCAAAGGGACATGACTTAGTCAAATGCCCATAAAAGTAATGACATATTCAAATGTCCATACCAAAAACAATGACATTTAAATTTTAAATAAAGTAAACATAGGCATGGGGTTTGTAAGCAAATTAATATATTAAAATTAGTGAACAAGCAACAAAATGACAAGGCAAGACACTCAAGGAAGTGCATAAGCAACCAACATAAACATGTCATAATAACCCATGGATGAAATGTGTTAGGAAAAAATATCAAGTGTATAACATATGGAATACCTTGTGTAAGATATAATCATGGATAAAGGCATCTATAAGTACATCTATAAACTTAGAAATGATAATGGAATGTAATCATTAAATCATATAACCTATGAGTATAAATATCAATGAAATGGATTCCCCCAATGTCCACATGACATGATTATAAGGAAGTCCCAAGATCCAAGATAGGAATAGATCATTTATTTTTGTATGCATGTGTCACACTCAAGTAAAAGTGTGACACACATGTGTGTATGTGTAATTAATAGGTATAATATTCATCAACATGGAACTAACACATAGATGCCAAGGAGCAAAGAGAACATGTATGTGCTAAAAACAATTTTGGATTTTTGAATATTTTTTATTTATTTTTTGGTATTTTTTTGTTTTTTAGAATGTTTTGAAAAGTAAATATCATCCTATGATTCCATCCAATGGATGGTCATAGATATCTCCCCACTATAAACATGGTATAATAATCTTGTGACGCTCACAAGGAACACATATAGTTGCATTATATGTCACTATAGTATCTGTGATGCTCTATGTATGTATAAAAGGACTCTGTGGTCTTAGATAAATAGTAGGAGTAATAGGAGTATGGGTTCATGGAACTATTGGTGTAAGCCTTTTTCATATGGGTTTTGACTACATAGATACATTAGCTTGCTTAGGGCTCTAAAGTCTATTTAGGAGGATTAGTACCACATTCACTAAAATGTGGGATTTCACTATCTCTCCAACCTATAAATACCTCTCTCCCTTTGCATTATTCATTAAATCTACTAGTATTTAGTGAGACAGAGAGCTATTATTCTTCTATGTATTCTGATCTTTATTTTGCATCCTCATAATTCTATTTTTATCTTGTATCATTTGCATTACTCTTATGGAGACTCTCTTTGTGTAATATTCTCATTTGATGGTTTCAATTGATTTAAACTATATGATGTATGCTTGCTTGACTCATGTGATCACTCCACCATGACCATTCATTGATCCGGTGATTTTGGAAAATTCTATTATGGTAAATAGTTATGAAAACTAAGTGTGTGCATGATAGAATGTAGGGCCCACAACAAATCTCCTTGAGACAATCAACAAGTAGCTCCCCCTGTGGTTGTAATTACAATCATGCTCCACACGTCCAAATAGCTCATCATAGTCTAGTTATAGATTCAATTCATGTGGTGTTCTAGGCTTTCTCCATCCACCATCCCCTCCAATACTCCACACGGCTTTATTACCATGACTCCATCTAAAATAGCCTGTGGATGGCAAACTATTGGGGTCAAAGTTTTCAATTTGGGAGTAGTTTTATTAGTGGGGGTGAGTATTAGAGATTGTGGAAGACTTTTGTTTGAATAGTGTGTTAGTTAATCTTTGATAGTTTTTTAATTTAAAAATAATACATGAAAATGGAGATTATTTCATTGGTTTTTATTCTTTGTATTTTCACCTATCGAAGATGAAGGGTGAGACCTGGTTAGTAGGAGGCCAATTTTCCCTCAAAAATAAAACCAGTGTATTCCTCATTCTAAGTTAGTTCTAATGAGTGGTTGTAAGGCATATTTCACGTCACCCAAGGGTGTTATTTTAATCATTGAGTGTAATTTTTATTAAAAATATTTTATTTATAGGAAATTATTTGATTAATATCTTGAAAATGGTAGCTCATAATTGAGTGTCATCTTTTGAAAAAGTGTGTATTTTTAAATTTCCCACATAACTAACCTATTTTCATTATAAAATACATTGAATTGTAAAGTAACAAAATTTGGGGCGCTACCTAACTAGTTCACACATACTTTTCCTCATACGGATGCATTATTGACAGAGTCTAATGTCCTCCTACTTAGCCTGTTTGCATTTCACATGTACTAATTTGGTTAATTACATTGATTTCTAATTCTCATGGATACATTGTCAACTAATTTTGACATGCATTTGATTGTGCATTATTTATTGTTAACTATTTGCTCATACCTATTTGAATGCATTATCATTTGAGTCTAATGTCCTCACATTGAGCATGATTTTAATTACAAACATAGGGGGGATACTTGTTGATTATCTCAAGGAGATTTTTTATGGGCCCTACATTCTATCATGCACATAATTAGTTTTCATAACTATTTACCTGTGTCCAATTAGTGACTATTTGCATAGATTACTTTTGTATTCCTAGATGTATTATTAACAGAGCCAAACATCTATTTGAACATGAATTATCAATTGTACATAGATTTATCTTATTTGACTAGACTCATTTTTGGCATAGTCTAAAGTCCATCACTAGAGCGTGCACTATTACTCTTAGTTGTGGTCATGTCGACTCCACTTGAGAGATACCTATTGAAGAGAGTTGTTTCATCTCCAATGATTCTTCTTAGAAAGGAAAATTATGCTTCATGGCGTGCTTATATGAAAAATTCACTCATGAATTTGTAACTTATTCCATTCTTATATGGATAGATTCTTGAGCCTATTGACCTAGCTCAATACAATGACTAGGCCAACTCTTGTGACTATGTCTATGGTCACTTGTTACATGTTTCATGGGATTTACATCACCATATAGAGAATACTAAGTGTCCATGCACTATTTGGAGCATACTACAATCTCTTTTCATAGATATAATTGAGATTTATGTCACACTTCCTCCTCCACTACTCATTGTCTCTTCTGAGATAGTTTTACTCTCATCTCTTGCTTTTATTTCTTATGACAATACATCTATGGTGGATAGTGTTCTTCCTTATATTGAACCCCCACTACAGGATGAGATTCTACTCGACCTTAGTTTTCCTATTGTATTATCTACATCCATTCCTATGATGATGCTGCTCTTTCAGAGCCTTCACAGACTTGTACTTTAGAGGACTCTACTATTTATAGTATGAGTACACACATTGAGATTATTGATGACTTATGTGTTATTAAGGATGTTCATCTTGTAGATATAAGTGCTTCATTTTTAGACCAATCTTAAATTTTGATAGTTATTGAGCATTGCTCTCCTCTTCCCATGAACATTCTTTCAGTGAATGTTCCATGTCTATCTTCTTCTCTAAGTGTTCTCTCTCCTTCATTGTATGCTTCTTCATTTCCATATTCTACTATTAGGTTTGTGATACCTATTCATACTTTGGCACATTCAATCACTAGCATGAAGACATTTAAACATTTTTTAGAGATCTACATCATGATTCATAGATGAATTCCACTTGAGTGGGAATTCAATAGTTTGATAGCTCAAGGTTTCTTTCTTCTAAAAGGAAGAGACAACATTTGTTTTAGAGGGACCTACTACAACATTCACCATGTGACATTCTAAATTCACATTCTCTCTCTTCTGTGTGGAGGCACACTATATGTTTTTTAGGATATTTGGGATCATCGCTATATACTTTTAGTGTTGATTATTTTAGCATCTTCTTCTGGGGGGTCTTTTAGTCTTCTTTTTTCTCTCTTTTTTGGGGGAGTTTTTTCCCATTGGGTTTTCTCCTTTTCTCTACTTTATGAGAGATTGCATTGTATATGGGTACCTCATCAGGCCTTATTATTGGGACCCATTCTTTGCATTTTTTTAATCATCACCTACCTAAGCTATGCTTATGGGGTGGGGGGGGTGTTGGTGTAGGCCTTTTTCCTATGGGTTTTGGATACATGGATACATTAGCTTGCTTAGGGTTCTAAAGGATATTTAGGAGGATTAGTACCACATTCACAAGAATGTGGGGTTTCACTATCTCTCCAACCTATAAATACCTCTCTCCCTTTGCATTATTCATTTAGTTTGTCATTATTCAGTGAGACATAGAGTTATTATTCTTCTATGTATTTTGATCTTGCTTTTGCATCCTCATAATGTTATTTTTATCTTGTATCATTTTCATTACTCTCATGGAGACTCTCTTAATGTAATATTATCATTTGATGGTTTCAATTTCTTTTAACTATGTGATGTATGCCTTCTTGACTCACATGATCACTCCACCATGACCATTTGTTGCTTCGGTGATGCTAGCAAATTCTATTAGGAACCCATTATTGAGTGATTTGTGGTTTATTTTGAATCTCCATAATAGGAACATTGTATGCAATTTGGATATTTGAACATGATGTGTAGTAAATGGGGATTTCATATAATCCACCATATGTCTCTAATGTAATGGTCTCTCAAGTACTAGCCACCTAGTAAATGGGATTGCATGTTACTTACCTTTTTGTGGTGAATGAGCCTTATTAGGATTGGTAATTAATTATTTAGGAATAATTTTCTTTTATTCAAGAGGATGCTCATATGGAATTCTAAAAATAGTAATTACTTGATTTGCATGAATGTATTTAACACACCCATGCACTGTAAAAGGTACTACTCAAAGTGTATGGATCTAAGACCTTCCCAATAAAATATAAAAAAATCTTGTGTAAGGTATAACTAAAAATGTAATAACTACATGTGTGAGACTAACCTATAAAGGTAGGTCAATCTCACTAAGAACCTTTTGGGAGGTTCCATCAAATTCTCTAACTGATCTACTAAAAGGATGTAAATAATGATGAGTACAACCCAAGTGTGAATGTAAGTTCATGGTGTAAATGTTTTCACTTGAAACAACATCAATCATAACACTGCATATAAGATGTTTATCAAGGTATGATCCAATGAATAAAGAGTGAAGATCATAGTCATCATCCTTGATCTCACTATCATAAAAAATTAATAGAAGGCTTCCAAATCATATGAGTTATACACCATGTGTAAGTAATAATAATACCATCTTTTGTTTGTTTATAATGTGATGGAGGAGGATGTGCATTATATTCCATTTACAATTCTAGTTCCTTCTTATAATTGTCTTGCAAAGGATTGTTAAATATTTTCTATTTTTGGTGATCACCAAGTTGTGAACCTGAATCCTTTGGAGGATCATCAAATGCAATATTTTGGTCATTGATAAGATCTTGGATGTTTTGTTTCAAGGTAATACATTTATTTATAAAATGACTTGGTACATAATGATAAACATAATAAACATTCTCATCATATCCTTTGGGTAGAGTTCAACTCATATCAACCTCAATAAGATGAGGGAAAGATATAAGCTAACACTCTAGTAAATACAAGAGTAATGAAGCTATGGACTCAGGAAAATGGGAGTATTTTCTCCTTGGTGCAATGGATAAGACAAGTTGATTAGGCTACTATGAAACTACAATAATCATGGTGGTTGATTCTTTTTTAGGTTCAGGAGGTTTTACCTTATAACTTAGTTTAATTGTGAACTTGTTACTATATTTAGATGCAATTGGTGTATTTACTATATAATGGAGTTTATTTAATGAAATAAGCTTCATTTCATGGTCCCATAAAACATGGCATAAGTCATTGAAAGATTTGAATTTCTTGAAAATAATAGACTCGAGTAAAAGAGCAAGCAAAATTTGCTTGAATATATCTTGTAACTCTTTGTTTACCATAGGATTGATCATTTTATATAATAGTTTATAATATTTTAAGATATATTCATTGATAGGTTCATTGGTTCCTTATTTTAATGTGGTAATTTGAGCATAGGAAACCTTTTCAAAAATATTAATGGAGAAGTGTGCCAAAAATGGATCTATAAGAGGATCAATTATTTTTAAAAATTGGAGACGTAGATCATAGAACCATCTCAAAGCATAGTCCTTGAGGCTTATTGGAAATAATTTGGTCAAAATGTTATCATTGGAGGCATATTAAAGGCATGCTTCATAAAATGATCAAAGATGATGTTTAGGATCACCCTTGCTATCATAAAATGGAAACTTATGTATGACAAAACTAGTTGACAAAGGGTGTTAAAATATCTCAAGTGGAAGAGGGTAATGCAACACATCTTTTGAATCAATATCATGTAAAGAGTTTAAAGCATTTTTTCAATGTTTGTAACCTTGTCCTCCAGAATATTTATAACTTGAATTAGAGTTTGAACCATGTACCTAATGGGATTAGATTAATAGGTTGAGTAGTCACAAAGGGGGATGTAAACATCGTTTGAGTAGGAATAGGCATTGAAATAAGTATTTGAGTTGAAATAATTGATAATTCCATGGTAGATGTAATAATAGTATTTTCAGGAAACAAAGGTTTAAACACTTAACTCATTCCCCCACTAGATGTATTGTGTTTTAATGTGTTCAAGGGAGGGATGTTTCAACTATACCTTTTGAAATTTTTATTTCCAATATAATTTTTAAATTCTAATTATGATATTCAAGGTTTTGATGAATTCACTCATGAAACAATGCATTTATTGCATTTTATCATGGTTTATTTACTCATTTTCATTTATTTCATGGTTTTCATTATCATAATTTTCTTCTATGAGAACCTCATTAGTATGTTTTTCATTTTCAATGTGGGTATAATCATTATTTATAGTATGAGATCCCTCATTGGTTTGAGACATATTAGATGGTGGGAGGGGAACCTCAATGTGTTCTATAGACACACCTCCAAGTCTAGGGCTACACCTAGGTTGCATGTAAAATAATATAAGTAGGAAATGAAAAAATATAGCAATCTAAAACTTTGGTTGACTGAAAACCCTGAATTATAAATGTTTGCATTTTTTAACCTTAAAATGAAATGTGTAGGTATGTTTTCACTTTAAACTTAAGGTTTATAATATAAAAATGAAATGGTACAAGGGTGATAATCAAATCTATAGTTAATTAAATGATAAGCTTTGATATAAGCACACTGAATTTATTATATAGAGATAGTCTAAATATAGAAAGTAAAAATAGGATAGATATAAAAATGACATAGAATAGAAGTATCTATCTTGTGTTGATGCTAATGTATTTTTGGGTCTAGAACATGTTAAAAGTGGGCAGGAATATAGTTCTATAATAGTAGTCAAATTCTAAATCTAGTGCCTTTGGCTATCTAGATAGTTGTGTCATCCTTAGAGGATTATGTCAATGCTACTATCTAAGTCTAACAATAATGTCTTGTACAAAATATATGGTGAAATAAGATGCAACCAAATATATGCTTCTAGGTTTGGCTTCACCTTCACTCTAGTGTATTTATATCTTGGTAATGAACTATCACTCCTAGTGAAATGGCAAAACCCTAACTTTTCATCCTCAATGTAACCTTGGGGAAATGGGTTAGTGGGAACATGGTGTCGATCTAGCCCCAATGACCCTATTTTAAAAGGACATTGCCTACATAGCCAATATTATGAAGAAGGCCTTAGAATGATGTATTTATCCCATACGTGTTAATTTGTGTGTGAATATGTAATGTGTGTAAATTAAGTAAAATAATGACCTAGATTGTAATTTAGAATATTGGGGTCTTGGGTTGATTCTTTAGTACTTCAAACTTTTAGATTTTTAGTCCCTATGATTGGTTTGGAAATAGGCATAATTAAGTAAACTTTGATCAATCAAATGTTCTTTGAATTTTATTTTGATTTGATTGCTAGGTTTCATAGGTGATGAATGAATGAGGGTTGATCTTATATTTATATCAATAATTTTTGCATAATAAATCACATAAAATAACTTATACTGACCATTATAATAAATTTCATTTACAAATTGGATGAATTTAGGTCACTAGACACTTGCATCAAGGTAGGATAATAACATCTATGCTACTGTCTATCCTAGATGTTAGTGTCAAAAGAGTATCAAAAGAGGTATAGCATCATAAATAGCAAAGGTGTAAGTGTAGATGAAATTTTATGATTATGTATCACCTCAAAATTATACACTTAACAAACTCACACCTTGGATATTCCTCTTAGTTCTACACATGCCTTGCTTTTACAATCCTTGCATCTGCTCGTTCTGTGCCCCTTGGCCTATCTCTTAGTCTAACCAATATTATATTAATGAAACTAACATCCTATCTTGCCTATAATACTTAAAATATACTTATCTTACACCTCTACAAGTTTTGATCTTGTACCTACTCTCTTGCTCCCTAGACACTAACATCTTGGTTAGATAGTAGCATCAATGTTAATATCCTACCCCAACACAAGTGTCCAATGCCCTAAAGTCATTAAATTTACAAATGAAACATATTTTAAATGGTCAACTTAAGTGCTTTAATTTGAGTTATTTCTTGATAAGATTGGTATAAATATAATATCAACCCACATTCATTCCTCACCTAGCAATCAAACCAAATAGATAGAGGCACTTATCAAAAGCACTCTATCATGCATTCAATTGATCAAAGTTTTCCTATTTCCATATTCATGTCTAAAGTACTAAAGGAGAAGTTATAAGGTCTTATTTTCCAAGTTACAATTTAGGTCAATGTTGTACTTATTTTTCACACAGAAGCCAACATGTAAGGGAGGACTACATGAGTTTAAGGCCCTCTTCTATAGTATTGGCTTTGTAGGTAGTGCTTTTTGATAGCAAGGTCATTATAGGTTAGATCAACACTATGTTCTCACTAACCCATTTTTACCTAAGGTCACATTAAAGATGGAATTTAGGGTTTTACCATTTCATAAGGAGCAATAATCCATGACCTAGATCTGAATAAACTAGATCAAAGGTGTAGCCAAACCTATAAGAATTAATTGCATCTTATTTTAATATATATTATGTATATGACACTGGAATAAAAATCAAATAGTAATGTTGATGTAACTATACCAAGCTGATGTTATTAACCAAAAATCTAGATGTACTAGATCCAAAATCTGACAGTTATTCCTAAATTATCTTCCTACCCACTTTGAACATGTTCTAGATCTAGATCTGCATTATCATTATAAAAATTTAATTACATCACTTCTTTATTTTATATATATATATATATATATATATATATAGAACAATTTTACTTTCTAACAATAGCTTATCTCAATTTAATAAATTTAGTATATGGAATATCTAATTTAAAAATTTAATTGGCCTATTGTAGATATGATATTCACCCTTACGCCCTATCATTTCTATATTTTTAACCTCTACCCAAGAGGATCCACATCTAATTTAGGGTTAACCATTTAGTGAACCTGATCCATTTGAACGCAGATTTCTATGATTCCTAGGATTTTAAACCAATTAGAGTTTCAGATTATTGTACTTTTTAATTTCTTATTGGTGTTATTTTGCATGCAACCTAGGCATAACTCTAGATTTGGGGATTTGTATATTGAACATGTTGATCTTCCACTCAACCCATCCAATATATATCAAACCAATGAGTGATATCATATGTTGGATCATGATGATACCCATGTTGATGATAAAAAAAATGTTTATAAGGTTATTATATAAGATTATGATAATGAAAATAAAAAATTAGACCATGATCAAGTGCATGCAATTTCAATGTTTCATGAGTGCATTAGAAAAAACCCTAAAGATCTTAAAAACTATACTTGAAGCTAAAAACTCAAAAAAAAATAGTGGACACATGCCTCCCCTTGAACATACCACAACTCAATATATCTAGTGGAGGCATGGATTATGTGTTTATATCTTTGTTCCCTGAAACTACTATTGATACATATATTATGGATTTAGCTATTATTTCAACATAAATATCAGTTTCAATACCTATTATAACTCAAAACATATTTTCAACCTATTACATCTTGATTCCTTGTTAAGCAAACCTACTTAATTATCCATGGATATTTATAGTTACCAATTTGATTTGGTTATTTTTTACTAAGCTTTGAGATATATGTTATTATGAGACAGTTGGATATTATTTAGGTTACATGATTACATTGCCATGAGTAAGTTGTAAGGTATATGTTTACATTATGATCATGTTAATTTGTTATTTCATCTATATTTTATGATGTATGTATATCATGATGTTATGATCTAACTACCTACTTATTTTGATGTTGATACAGGAGAACTCATCACTCAAAGTGTGATGGAGGGAGAGCATCATCAAAGATGGTAATGTAGATGGAGTTGTTGGGAGATGGTAGAGAAATCGGCTAGAACCCTCTACACACCACATTAGCTAGCACATGTTATATGCATAGTAAAATAGTTAGCATAATGTGTTTTGATGTTATTTGGATTAGATAGTTAAACATGGTTGATAACATAATTTAATGGTTTTTATAGAACTCATTTTACATGATTTTCATTTGTGATCATTAAATATTTTTAGAAACATGATTTGCATAATTAGATTAAATTTAGGTTAATGATTTATGAATTTATCATTAAATCCTTATGACATTGAGGTTCTAATTTAATTAGAGAAAATATTGATTATTTTAATGAGAATAAAATATGATAATTAATGTTAGGAGGAAAAAACATAAAAGTAAAATAAAATAAATAATTAATGAAGACAAATGTAAATGTTTAATTTAGGAAAAGCAAAAGAAGGATATTAATAAAATAATAAAAAAAAGAAAAATAAATAAAGAAATATCTCAAAGGAAAATCCACGCCATATTCTATGAAGCAACTTTTGTGAAAAATTTAAAGAAAACAAAAATCTATGTCCCTTTATCTTGAAAAGAGAATAAGGATAAAAAGAAAAGAAGGTAATCATGGGGAGAGTAGTGAGGCATACCACATAGATGAAAGAGGAAGGTAACAAAGTGTGAAGGTGATAGCTGAGCAAGGGAGAAGATATTTCCAATGCCAAGAAATTTTGGGTTAGAATTGAGAGGTAGGCAATGTAATTTAAATTGTGTTTCATTTCTGAAAAATATGTGTGTTCATGTGATAGCAATTTGTATGTTGAATGTAATGGACTGTGTATGCTTTTATTATTGAATAGTTATATTGGAATAGTCTACCTATCTAATAGAGAATTATATACCCTCAATCGTTTACATATAAAACATAGAGACTTTCATATAAAACCTAGATCCATATACACAAAAATATTTTCATATATATGTCAAATTTCATATGTAGTGACTATAGGCATGTGAGGTGATTTCCAAGTGGAAATTTCCTTTTTAATTTTTATATATGAAATATATCATGGCCAATACCAACAATGTTAGTAGATAAAAAATTCATATATAGAGAGTGAACCATCAACAAATTAAGAAATAGGCAAAATAGATTGATTTACATATCTACTAACTGAGAGTGGCACTCTAGTAATCATTGGTTTGGGGGACCAATTATACATGTATTATATTATGGGATCATGTATAGAAATATAGAAGGTAATTAAAATTAGGTAATGAATAGTTTATAATTTATTGTACATTCATATTATAAATGGTAGAATATAATATGGTTAAACCTGCATAACTAGTAACATCCATTCAAACTCATCCTACAACCTATTATGTAGTGATTTATATCCTGTGAAATGTATTGTTGACACATCCTCATTAGTATTAGTATTATTATATTAATTTAATTAATATTCTATCATGTAATAAGGTTCTAGCTAGAGAACATGCATATCAAATCTTGATATTGACTTATATAGGCTATAGTCTATATATATAATTACTTATGCAACTAGCTAAATCACTTAGGTAATAATATTTTATTCTGAATACTAGCACACCACTCAACTATATGTTAACATGCAATAAAAACTTTGGCATGCATGTAACCAAAAAACAAGGTCATTATTCTTGCTAAGTAATTGGGCAAACTATATTAAAAATATGCATTAGTGAGTAAAGCCATATAAGAGTCGAGTATAAAACCAAAATTATATATATGTTTTATGGTGTTGTGATAAATCTGCAGCCATATACTTCATAATGGAAATTGTCTTATATTAACTATAGACATATAATAATAACATTATTATGGCATGATTGTAGCCAAGTGTGTTACAACATTGATCTTAGCAACTCAAAATAAAATAGAATTTAGTGGAACGCTAGGTATTTTGAGTTCAAGTGTTAATTTGTAAATCACTAATGTTATGGATAAGATGAGGCATTGTCCATAAAATATTATATGAGCTATGACATATTATAACATGAGAATATGAGAATAATAGAGATGGGGATCATGTAAAAAAAAGAGAAGAATATTGTCATTATTAATAAATATAGACTTAATAAATAAACCCCCGTCATTGCCTATTCTTATACTTATGAGTAAGGACTATTTATATTCTCTGATCTATATAATTCATAACTTTAGGGATGTTATATAAGTTTTGATCTCCATTTATAGCATATGACTTATAGTTTATCATGTAGGTTTTGGAATGGTTAAGTTTCTTTATACCTGCATATAGGTAGTGATAATATATCAAAAGTCACAAAATAAGTCTTGATAAAGCATATGAAGCATATATAGCTAAGACATAGTCTTTCATTATTTTATGATAAGATTTACGATACGATATGACTAGCATGGGGTAAAAAATGTAGTATGGATATAACACTATAATAAGTTATGTATTTATGAATTATTAATGTTATGCTTAAAAATAATATAGGTACATCTATGCCTAATTATCTTATACTTGTACATAGGGGTGTGTAATTCTAATTATAGTTCCATTGGTGGTACAAAATTATTTTATAGATATCTATATAGTAGGACCTTAATTATGCATACATACAACCCCCTCCCCTTGAGAGTATAACAAATGATAGAACGGAATATTTTATGTTTCAAGAAAACTTAGACTTTCTTGTTATAACTAATTATTTGAATAGAAGCTTATGTTTCCATTGATTTATACTACTTTATTATGACCGGTTATGGTAATTAGTAATTGTTTTTAAGAAAACTAGGCTATGATAGTATGGGTTGTCATAGGGTGTATTTTATTTAGAAACTACTTATAGTAATTAGAAACTATAATTAAATGTATATTTTACCTGAATGGTATAAATTGTAGTTATTAATTCTATTATGGGATAGATATATTGTGAGATTCATTCATATTTTTGATGAAATAAATGTATGATTTTAGATTATCTTGTGCATAGAATTTTATGTGATGTGATTGTTAGTAAGATGTAAACTATATGAATCTATTGGTTATATTATGTTAACCAAATATTGCATTCTTGATATTGAGTAAGTAGTGAGATGGACTTCACTAGCTTACTAGCATCACAATATCAAATGAAGGTAATCCAATCAAGTGGTGTGTATGAATTTTGACTGATCCATAGATCATTTATTATTTGAAAACTTTGGCCAAAGTAATGTTAAGTGAGACATTGTAATTTTATGAGTATGATTTATATGTTTGTGTGATATCTTGAGTAGAATGGGTTACTATGATACATCACATGTTTAGTTTTAGAAATCATATAATACACATGTACTAGCTTGTCTCTTTGGATTCATGTACCATCACTATCTACTCATCCATGAAGGGGGGTCATTTCTTGATGGGATTAGTATGAGAGATTTTTGGTTTATAGTTGGTGTGGAAAAGCATTTGGATGATGCTCTCCCTCCCCAAAATAGTACTACTTTTGAGATGACACATGATATTTCTATAGATACTAGAGTCTAGGGAACTATGCTTCAGAGAGCTATGTATCTTATATATTCACATTGTATTGTATTTATTATTTAAATATTATCTTAATGATATGTAATTAATTAATTATTATACATTGATAGTAGTGGCTATAGGCATGTATTAGTCATGGTTGGTTAATTATAATTGCTTTCTATATTCATATTATGATGTGCTTCTCATGATGATAGAGATCAGTGATATATGATGTAGTATGCTTAATTTATAGTTATCACACTTAAATTATTTGATATGATCTCTGATTAGATTCTCATGGTGTAATATATTTAAAGTATATGTGTTCAAATCTAAAAACATCACATATTTTTTGGTAAATCCCAGTGGAAATGTTACATGTGATATCAGAGCTACAACTCAAAATCTAGAACCTAATGAATCCACTAACATTTTCATATCCTTCTATTGACAAAAAATAGGATGGTGAAATTTTATAGAGAGGGTCCATCAAATTTCAATGACATTAACCCTCTGTTTGATCCTAATCGATTTGCCACTGAGCTATCAACAAAGATGGATCAGATTATCTTAGCCATGAATAAGATCAGGGATTATTTTATATCCTTGGAGTAGGTGGTTCATGGCCATGAAGAGGAATAACAATAGTATGTACCTAAATAACATCCCACTGAGTAGGAAAATCCTTAGGATGTGAGAGCTCAAGTAGCTATAGAGTTAGCTAGAGACATGAAGAAAGTGAACCCACCTAAGTTTGATGGGACTATTCTAGGTGATGGAGCTAAGGCATGGCTAACTAAGATGAAGAAGTATTTTGAAATTTGAAACTATTCCAAGGTCACTAAAGTAGTTTGGGGAACATACCAGTTGGTTGGTAAAGCAACTATGTGGTGGGACAATGAGAGGTTGGAAATGAATCTTAACTTGACCACCACTACTTGGGATTAGTTTTTGACTTTATTTAGGTCATGATGGCTCTCATAGACTTATTTTGATTATAATCTCATGAATTTATAGAATCTGAATCTGGGAGACTTATTAGTGAATGAGTACTAGGAAAAGTTCACCAAAATTTTGAAGTACATAAATCAATACTAGGGAGATGAGAGGTTCAAGATCATAAAGTTTATCATGGATTTAAGACCCTAGATTAGTAGAGATGTGGATGTTCATGGACATTATACCATGTACTAGGTCTTTGAAAAGGTAGTCAAATAAGAATAAAAGTTGAAGTCTCTTTCATAGGCCAGGGACAAGTTTAAGAAAAAGTTTGGAAATTCTAAGTCAACCTTCAAAAATAATAACTGGAAGTAGAGGAGTGGAGACTCCAGGAAGAAGTTCAAACATTAGAATGACAAATTCAACAATAGTTCAAGCAATAAGAAATAGGGAAATAGTTCCAAAGTTGGTTTCAAGGGAAACCAATAGACTGATAGGAAAGGACCACCTAGAGGTTTTTTCATTTGTGGAGATGACCATTATGCTCGTGAATGTACTTAGGACAATTCAAATAAAAAATGTCATATTCCTCAGTATGGAAGTTTCCAACAACATATTCATGCAGTAGTTGATAATTAGTAAGTCAAATTTCAAGATTTACCCATAAAGTTATTATGTACTTTGTTTAACCATTCAATTTCTATTTTGATGGATACAAGGCTATATAATGTTTTATAGCTCCTAAAATGCCTAGTAAGTTAACTAGAAGAGTTAGAGTAATGTAAAATGCATGGTTATTATAGTATGTGAATGACTTAAAATTCATGGTTGACAAGTTTTTAGTTGAAGTAGAGATTAGGTTGCCTAAGTTCACAATAGTAATGGATCTATATGTAGCACTACTAGGGTCATATGATGTGATCTTAGGTGTCAATTGAATTGAGAAACATAAGGCCAAGTTTAACTATTACTTGAATAAGGTTGAGTGTTTGGATGATTTTGGAAATCAGACACAAATTTAAGGTAAGAAAAGAGAATTGAGGCTTAGGCAAATTTTTGTTATGTAACTCAAGAGGGCCCAAAAAAAAGGGTACCAAGCATTTATTGTTAAGATAAATGAAAGAGAGGAACCTAAGGAGCCATATATTGAATATTACCCATTTCTAAGTGATTTTCATGATGTGTTTTTGAAAGAGTTGCTAGGATTGCCTCCTAGATGTGAGTTTGATTTCTCTATCGATATCATACCTGGTTTAGAACCAAAGTCTAAGGCACCATACAAGATGACAATCATTGAGTTGATTGAATTGAAGGCTTAAATTCAATAATTATTGTCTAAGGAGTTGATAAATCCAAGTGTGTCACCATGGGGTGCATGAGTTATCTTTGTCAAGAAAAAGGATGGTACCCTTCCACTTTGCATTGATTATAGAATGTTGAAAAAGGAAACTATCAAAAATAGGTATCTGCTACCTCATATAAATGACATTTTTGATCAAATGTGGGGAGCAATGATATTTTTTAAGATTGATATTAGAGAGGGATATCATCAGCTGAGGATAATGGATGTGGATGTGTTGAATACAATGTTTAAAACTCATGATGGGCACTATGAATTCACAGTGTTACCATTTGGGTTGACAAATGCTCTAATAACATTCATTAATATCATGAATAGTGTGTTCAGAGATTATCTATAACACTTTATTTTGGTTTTTATGGATGACATTATTATATACTCAAAGAATGTAGAGGAACACCTTCAGAATCTAGAACTAATTCTACGATGGTTACAAAATCACAATTTGTATGAAAATTTATCTAAGTACACATTTTTCTAGGAAAGAGTCCAATATTTGGGACACATTATCTCAACACATAGTATCTTAGTAGATCTAGGAAAGATAAGAGCCATTATGGAATGGCCAGAACTAAATAATGTGTAGGAAGTTTCAAGGGATTAGCAAGCTCTTATAGGAAGTTTATTCTAAATTTTTTCAAGATAGCTAATCCAATTACTTATTTACAACATAAAAACAAAGGTTTATTCTGGTCAGAGAAGTGTGAATTATATTTTCAAGAATTGAAAATAAGGTTTAATTCTACACCAATGTTGAGATTTCCTGACCCTAATTTGTCAACTTTTAGTGATCATAAATGTGTCAGGTGATGGAATAGGAGTCCTTATGCAGGATGGTGTAGTGGTGGCTCATGGAAGCTAAAGCCTTATGAGGTGAACTATGCCCTTCATGATCTATAACTTTTAACAATTATTTATGCTTTGTAATTATGGTAGCATTACTTGTTAGGAAAACTATTTGAGATCAATATGGATAACTTGGGACTCAAGTACATCTTCACCCAACTAAATATGAATGCTCATCAGAGACATTAGCTTGAGTTATTGTCTGACTATGATTTGGTATCAACTAGATCAAAGGCAAGCAAAATAGAGTAGTTGATGCCCTAAGCCATAGAAGGTACATAACAACCATAACTATTATCAGGAGTACTTTTAGGGATTGAGTGATTGAATTCTCACCAAGAGATGAATTCTATGATTAGTTCAAAAAAGCATTGTTTGATAATGCTTATAATCCTTGGTATAAAGGATTTAGATTGGAAAGTGATGGTATTTTACATTACAATGGAAGGATATATGTGCCAGATCAAAAGAATATAATAGTCATGATGCTAAAGGAGCTACAAAATGCCCCATATTTGAAGCATCCAAGAGTAACTAAGATCATGTAAAATCTTAAACCATTGTATTTATTGAAGGGAATCAATAAATATATAGCAGACTATGTGTCACATTGTTTGGAATGTTAGTGAATAAAAGTTAAGTATGTGCATCTAGCTGGGTTATTATATCTGCATGATATACCGAAATTGAAGTGAAAGGTGATCAATATGAAATTTGTCCAAGTTTTACCAATGTCATAAAATAGGCATGATATGATCTTGGTGGTAATTGATAAACTAACTAAAGTGGCTCATTTTATACTAGGAAATTTGATAGATGATGTACCTACTCTTGTGAAGAGGTTTGTAAAGGAAGTATATAGGTTGCATGGAATTCTAGAGAAGATAATTTTGGATCATGATTTAAAGATGAATTCCGTATTTTTGGTAGCTTTGAATTCAGATTTGGGTACACAACTAAATTTTAGCACTGCATATCACCTAGAGACTGATGGTTAGACTGAGACATTTAATTAGGTGTTAGAGGATCTTCTTTGTATGTATTGTATGGATAAAAAGTACAAGTAGGAATATTATCTTATGTTGGTTGATGTTTTTTACAATTACTCATACCAATTATCTTTGAATATGGCACCATTTGAGGCACTTTATGAAACAAGGTGTAGGACATCAGTTAGTTGGGACAAGTTGGAGGACATGGTAGACTTTGGACCTGAGATGCTTTCAGAAATGGTACATCAAGTTAGATTAATTAGGTAGAGATTGGATAAGGATAATGATAGGTAGAAGATTTATGTTTATCTGAAGATGATAGATAGGTAGTTTTTAGTAGGTGATAAAGTGTTCTTTTGGGTTAATCCATAGAAGAGATTGATTAAATTTGGGAAGTCAACAAAGCTATCATAGAGATATGTGAGACCCTTTAAAGTGTTATAAGTATTCAATCATGTAGCATATACGGTTGCATTGCCACTAGACTTACCTCTATTGCATAATGTATTCCATGTTTTTTATCTTAAAAATTATATAGCTTATCCTACACATGTGTTAGATTAGAATGCCTTACAAGTTATAGATCTTAGGGTGGTCATGATAGAACCAATCAAAATAATTAACACTCATAAACTTTGTTTGCATAATAGAGAGATGCTATAGTGTAAGGTCCAATAGGACCAATACCCTACGGATAGTGCTACTTGGGAAGACTATGATAAATTTTACAAGAGATTTCCACATTTATTTGCTTGATTAGATAGTATTATACTATGTTATTTTTTTACTGGACAATGTTTTTAATTCAGAACTTATGTTTCAATAAGAGTCATCTAGGATGATGACTAACTTTAGGGAGAAAAGATGTTACATATTGATTCCTTTCTAAGCAAACTTACCTAATAATCCATGGATATTTATAGTTAAAAATTTGATTTGATTATTTTTTACTAAGCTTTGAGATATATGTTGTTATGAGATAGTTAGATATTGCTTAGATTGCATGATTACATTGCTATGAGTTAGCTGTAGTGTATATGTTTAGATTATGATCATGTTAGTTTGTTCTTTTAGCTATATTTTATGATATATGTATATCATGATGTTATAATCTAACTACTTGATTGTTGTGAGGTTGATGCAAGAGAACTCATCCTTTAGAGTGTGATGGAGGGAAATCATCATCAAAGAGGGAGATATAGATGGAGTTATTGGGGGATGACAAAGAAACTACCTAGAACCTTGCATACACCACATTAACTAGAATATGTTAGATGTATAGTAAAATGGTGAGCATAATATGTTTTGATGTTGTTTGCATTAGATAGTTAAACACGGTTGCTAACATATTTTAATAGTTTTATGGAACTCATTTTGTATGATTTACATGTGTGATCATTAAATGTTGTTAGAAACATGATTTTCATAATTAGATTAAATTTAGGTTATTGATTTATGAATTTATCATTAAATCCTTATGATATTGAGGTGCTAATTTAATTAACAAAATTATTGATTATTGTAATGAGAATAGAATATGATAATTAATTTCAAGAGGAAAAAACAAAAAGAGAAGAAAATTAAAAGAAACAATAATTAATGAAGAGAAATGGAAAGGTTTGATTTAAGATAAATAAAAGAAGGATATTAATAAAATAATAATAAAAACAAAGAAAAAAATAAAAATCTCAAAGGAGAAGCCATGCCATATTCTATGAAGGAGATTTTGGGAAAGATTTAAAGAAAACAAAAAGCTATGCCCCTTTCTCTTGAAAAAAGAATAAGGATAAAAATAAAATAAGGTATTCAAGGGGAGAGTAGTGAAGCACACCACACAGAGCAAAGAGGAAGGCAACAAAGTGTGAATGTGATAGCCAAACAAGGGAGAAGATCTTTCCAATACCAAGTAATTTTGGGTCAGAATTGAGTGGTAGGCAGTGTAATTTAAATTGTGTTTCATATTCTGAGAAATATCTGTGTTGGTACGATAGCAATCTGTATGTTGAATGTAATAGACTATGTATGCTTTTATTATTGGATAGTTATATTGGAACAATATTCATATCCAATAGAGAATTATATACCCTCAATGGTTTACAAATAAAGCATAGAGACTTGCATATAAAACTTTGATCCATATACACCAAAATATATTCATATATATGCCAAATTTCATATATAGCAATCTGTAGGCATGTGAGGTGATTTGCTAGTGAAATTTTCATTTTTTAATTTTTATATATGAAATGTATCACAACCAATACCAATAATGTTAACAGATAAACAATTTACATATAGAGAGAGTGAACCATCAGCATATTGAGAAAAAGGTAGACTAGATTGATTTACATATCTACTAACTGAGAGTGGCACTCTAGTAATCATTGGTTTAGGGGATCAATTATACATGTGTTATATTGTGGGATCATGTATATAAATATAGAAGGTAATTAAAATTAGCTAATGAATACTTTATTAATTTCGTCTACATTCATATTATAATGATGGAATATAATATGGTTAAACCTACATAACCAACAACATCCATTCAAACTCATCCTAAAACTTGTTATGTAACGATTTATATCTTGTGAAATGCATTGTTGACACATCCTCATTAGTATTAGTATTATTATATTAATTTAATTAATATTATAACATGTAATAATGTTCTATTTAGAGAACATGTATATCAAATATTGATATTTTATTTATATAGGTTATAATCTATATATAACTACTTATGCAATTGGCTAAATCACCTAGGTAATAATGTTTTATTTTGAGTAGTAGTGCACCACTCAACTATATGTTAACACACAATAAACACTTTGACATGAATGCAAACAACAAAAAGTTTGTTATTATTTCCAAGTAATTGGGTGAACTGAATAAAAATATGCATTAGTGAGTAACTCCATTTAAGAGTTGAGTTTAAAACTAGAAGTATATACATGTGTTATGGCATTGTGATAAATCTATAGCCATATACTTCAGAATGGAATTTGTCTTATATTAAATACAATTAGATATTAATAACATTACTATGGCATGAGTGTATCTAGACATGTTTTAACATTGATCTTAGTAACTCAGAATAAAAAAAATTTAGTGGAACCTTGGGTATTTCCAGTTTAATTTTGAACTTGTAAATCACCAAAGTTATGGATAAGATGAGGCATTGCCCACAAAATATGATATAAGCTATGACATATTATAACATGATAACATGAGAATAAAAAAATACTAAGAATGGGGATCATGTGAAAGAAAAAGATAAGACTATTGTCATTATTAATAAATATAAACTTAATAAATAAACCCCCATTGCTACCTATTCTTAGACTTATGAATAAGGACTGTTTATATTATCTGATCTATATAACTCATAATAAAAGGGATGTTATATAAGTTTTTATATCTATTTATGGAATATGATTTTTATTTTATCATGTAGGTTTTTTAATGGTTAAATTTATTTATACCTGCATATAGGTAGTGATAATATACCGAAAGTCACAAAATAAGCCTTGATAAAGCATATGAAGCATATATAGCTAAGACATAGTCTTTCATTATTTTATGATATGATATGACTAACATGGGAAATAAAACATGTAGTGTGGATATAATAATATAATAAGTTATGTATTTATGAATTATTAATGGTATGCTTAAAAATATTATAGGTACATCTATGTCTAATTAGCTTATACTAATACATAGGGGTGTGTACTTCTAATTATAGTTCTATTGGTAGTCCAAAACTATTTTATAGATATCTATATAGTAGGACTTTAGTTATTCATACATACAAACCCCTCCTGAGAGTATAACACATGCTAGAATCAAATATTTTATGTTTCATGAGAATTGAAACTTTCTTGTTATAACTAGTTATTTGAACATAAGCTTATGTTTCCATTGATTTATACTACTTTATTATGACTGGTTGTGGTAAGTAATAGTTGTGTTTAAGAACACTAGACTATGATAATATGGGTTATCATAGGGTGTGATTTAATTAGAATCTACTTATAGGAATTAAAAACTACATTTAAATGTATATTTTACCAAAATGGTTTAAACTGTCGTTATTATTTATATTATGGGATAGATATATTATGAGATTCATTAATACATTTGATGGAATAAATGTATGTTAGATTATATTGTGGTTAACATGTTATGTGATGTGATTTATAGTGGGATGTAAACAATATGAATCTATTGGTTATATTATGTTAACCAAATCTTGCATTGTTGGTGCTGAGTAAGTAGTGAGATGGACTCAACTAGATTATTAACATCACAACTCTAGATGAAGGTAATTCAATCAAATGGTGTGTATGAATTTTGATTGATCCATAGATCATTTATCATTTAAAAAATTGGCCAAAGTAATTTTAAGTGAGACATTGTAATTTCATGAGTATGATTTACATGTTTGTGCGATATCTTGAGTAGAACTAGTTTCTATGATACACTGCATGTTTAGTTTTAGAAATCATATAACACATGGGTACTAGCTTATCCCTCTAGATTATTGTGTCATCATTATCTAATTATCTATGAAGAGAGGGAAATTCCCTAATGGTATTAATGTGGGGGATCATTGGTATGTGGTTGGTGTGGAAAATTTCTTGGATGATGTTTTTCCTCCCCACAACAGTTCTACTTTTGAGATGACACTTGAGATTGCCACATATAGTAGAGTTATGGGAACTATGTTCCAGGGAGCCATGTATCTGATATATGTACATTGTATTGTATTGTACTTATCATTGAAATATTATCATAATGAGATATAATTACTTAATTATTATACATTAACAATAGTGGTTATAGGCATGTATTAGTTTTGGCTGGTTAATTTTAGCTACTTTTTATATTCATATTATGATGTGTTTCTCATGATGATAGCGATCAATGATATATTATGTAGTGTGCTTCATTTACAATTATCAAACTTAAATTATTTTATATGATATCTAATTATATTCTTGTGGTGTAATTTATTTAAAGTATATGTGTTTAAATTTTAAAAAATCATGTATTTCCAGGTAGATCCTAGTGGGGAAGTTACACAACCCCTTTAGTGACTATTCAAATTGATAATCTAAATCCCATGGGTCTATAGATCAAACACTCATTCAAGTCATAAATACATTGGATGACAAGGTTAAAAACATTGAAAAACAATTTTTAAAATCCCCTCATGCTATAGATTCAAAATATGTGTTGCATAACCCTATTTCACTTGAGATATATTTACACCCTTTGACAACTAGTTTTATTGCACCTAAATTCACATTTTATGATGGAAATGCTGATCCAAAGTAACATTTTTAAACCTTTTATGCATCATGCTTTGAAAATGCCTCTAATGATAATTTTTTTATCAAATTATTTCCAAGGAGCCTCAAGATCTAGGCTTTGAGGTGGTTTTATGACTTACCTCTCCAATCCATGAAAGCATTCAAACCTATAGCATACTAGTTTTTGGCACACTTTGCTATTCACATTACCAAAAAGGTTTCCTATACTCAAATTAAAAATATCAAACAAGGAATCAATAAACCTATCAACAAATATGTCTTAAGATATAATACAATGCTAGCCAAAATGATCAATCCTATGGTTGATAAAGACTTACAAGACATATTCAAGAAAAGTTTGCCTTCTCCTTTACATGAGTCCATTGTTTTTAACAAGATTCAATCTTTTGATAAATTATGCCATGTTGTATGAGACCATGAGATGAAGCTTATATCATTGAATAAGCTCAAGTATGTAGCGAACACACTTTTTGCATCTACATCAATTACAAAATTTACAATTAAACCAAGTTATAAGGTAAAACCTCCTAAGAGTAAAAAGGAAACAACCACCATAGTTAGCATAGTTACATAACAACCTAATTGGTTTGTCTTATCTAATGTACCAAGGAGATAGTTTTCACGTTTACATAAGTTCCTACTTCATTACTCCCATTATTTATAGAGTGTCAGCTTATATCTCTCCCTCCTCTTATATAGTTTAATATAAATAGACCTCTACCCAAAAGATATGATAAAAATGCTTATTATGACTATCACTAAGGCCCTAGGAATTTTAAAAATAGATGTTTTACCTTGAATCATAAGATCTAAGACCTCATAAATGACCAATAAATTATATTTGATGAGCCTCCAAAGGAATTAGGTTCAAAACTTGGTGATCACCATAAGTAGAAGATATTTAACAATCCTTTGCAAGACCATTCTAGAAAAGAACCAAAGTCCAAATGACATATAATGCACATCCTCATCCATAATATTATAGACACCCACTAGATGGATTTATTGGTACTTACACATGACATATACTTCATAAAGTTTAGAAACCTACCATTTCCTTTGATTACAATGAAACTAAGGATGATGACTCTGATCTTCATTATATATTCATTTGAGCATACCTTAATAAACACCTCATACATAGTGTTATGATTTATAATAATGCAATTGAAAGTGTTTACACAATGACATTACTTACACATTTGGGTTATACTCATCATAATTTAGACCCCTCTAATAGATCAGTTAGAGAGTTTGATGGGACCTCCCAGAAGGTTCTTGGTGAGATAGATCTAATTTTATAGGTCAGTCCCACATATGTGGTTACTACTTTCTTAGCTATACCTTAGATGTGTGTTTTTTACATGTTGTTTGGATGACCTTGGATACATAATCTTCAATCTTTAGCTTTTATAGTGCATGGGTGTGTTAATTACATTCATGCTAATTAGGTAATTACATTTTTTAGTTTCCATATGAGCATCCTCTTGAACAAGAGAAATTCACACCTAGGTGGTTAATTATCAATCCTTTTAAGGCTAATCCACCACAAAAGGGTAAGCAATAGGAAATCCCCTTTAATAAGCAGCTAGTACTTGAGATACCTTTACATCAGAAACATAAGGTGGGTTCCATAGAATCCTCATCTTCCATGTATCATATTCAGATGTCTAGAGCACCGAAACATGTTCTCACTATTTCTATTCCAAAGAAACTACATAGTACATAGAGATGGGTTCCAAGAACCCTTTATTATTTCTATTGATATTTCACTACCTCATAGTCCTATTATACATATGCTAAATATCATAAACACTACAGTAAAAGATATTTCACCTATACATACTCCTTGATTGTACCACCATTTTCTTACACTAGTTTTTGAGTGGGGAGATACCTATGGTCATCCTTTAGATGAGTTCATAATATGATCTTGTCTCTTCAAAAAATTTCAAAAATACCAAAAAGATCACAAACATTCAAAAATACAAAAATGTTTTCAGCACCTACATGTTATATTGGCTCTTTGGCATCTATGTGTTAGTTTCATGTTGAGGGATAACTTATAATTTACGTATACATACACATTAATAGGAATACATAGATACATGATTATATGAACTTATGGGTATTGGGCTTTCCCTCTACTCACATCTCTAGGATGTTGGGGGCATCCATCTTCTATGATCTTGATACACACAAGTTATATGATTCAATGATCACTCTACACTATCATGTTTGAGCCTACCTATGTACTGACACATGATTTATCCATGATTATATCATGCACATAGTACTTGATATGATATGCAATTGATGTTATTATGATATGTTTATATTGATTGTTTATGATCTACTTTATAAACTTCCTTGAGTTTTTTCCTTTTTATTGTCTTACTTGTTCGAGCATTTGAATATGTTCTATTATATACAACCCTTATGCCTATGTTTTCCTTATTTGACATTTGAGCATGTCATTATTTTTTGTATATAAACTTTATTATATCATTCATTAATTTATGTAAGGGTTTTTTAAAGTGAAAATGTATGGGCAAGTATGGAAATGAATAACTGAGTTGAAGTAGGGTTCCATTAGGCCTAATACAAGGCTAGTTTCAAGGAAAAGAGACTGGGAAAGGGGATTAATGGTTGAATCAATGAAAGGAACTTTTTGGAAGCACCAAGGATCATACAAGGTACCTCAAAGTGTGGTTAGTCCTTAAATAAAGGTAATATATTATTCAAATAGGAAAATAGGGCTACTAGCCTAGGTGAGCCTAGTGAAGCATTGTGCCAAAAGGGGTTGAGTGAAAGTTTGAGCTATTGGAGTGGTTGAAATGTATTCTACCAGATATTTTAAGAAAATTTAAATCCATATTAGATAATAATTGAGTCTTTGACACCCTAGACAATATGTGGTTTTGTAAACCAAGAAAAGCCTAGTGAAGGCACATGAATCAAGTTTGAGAAAAGTTGAATTATATGAGGAAGTAATGAAATGTGAATGGTAAGATAAGGATAGAAAAACTTCAAATACACCCCAAGGAATATATTACATAAAATGATGATAACAAATATAGGGGTCACAAGAAAGAAAAACTAGTTGAAGCAAGGATAATCTAGACCAAACCATTATGTGCATGAGATCAATTAAATTGGGAACCAAAATTATGATGTTAGAGAGGAATTATCCCTAATGCCTCTTCATTATTTGGTATTAGATCTAGAAAGGTATGCT
Source organism: Torreya grandis (assembly GCA_037957365.1). Taxonomy (NCBI): domain Eukaryota; kingdom Viridiplantae; phylum Streptophyta; class Pinopsida; order Cupressales; family Taxaceae; genus Torreya; species Torreya grandis. Next base: position 984,056 of record JARHVA010005977.1, on the reverse strand, counting down.
TGGGTATAATTGTGTTTTGATTGCTTTATAATTTGTTGATTTGAGAAAAATGCATAGTGATATGAGTTGTGTATGAGAAGTAACTTGCAAGGTGTTGAGGGAAAAGAGAAAGTGTAGGTTTGATCTAGTGAGGTTAGTAAAGAGGAGAATAATATTGATAGAGTGAAGAGATATATCCCAAAAGTCCTTTGAGAAAGATAAGAGATTAGTTAAGGAAATGCTAGAAGAGATAGAGAAGAGAGCATTGAAGTTCCAAGAGAGTAAATGAAGATAAGAGACTCTAAAAGAGAGTCAAGAAAGTTAAGAAGAGATCCTAGAGAGAGGAATCGAGAAGAGGAAAGGACCAAAAGAGTTATAAGAGGCAAGCTTGATATAATTGCTAATATAAATGTCTAAATAGACCAAGAAAACAAAGAAGAATGAGGAAGATGGATATAGACAAGGAAGTAGTAGAGACAAGAAAATTATTGGGTTAGATGTTTGAGAGGATTGAGATCATGGTGAATCTCATGAGAGAATAAGAAATACAATGAGTAGGTTGGAATGTGAGAAGAAAGGTGAAGTGGACACTAGAGTCACTCATGAGAAGAAGGCACAAGAAAGGTGTCTTAAAGAATGATAAGAAGATAGATAAGGTATCCCAAAGAGGCATGATAAAGATGTTTCCAAGTGAGAAATAAGAAAGATAAGTTGTGAAGAGAGTTCTCATTGAAGAGAACAAGAAGGAAAAATATATGCCAAGAATATCACATGAGAAAAGAAGATAATAGAAGCTGGAAGATGCCTATGCTAAAGGAATTCAAAGAGACTATATAGTCTCTAGTTTTATATGCTAAAATTTATTGTAAGTTTGTGTTTATAGGTATGAAGTAAAGGTTGATGAAGGCTAAGCATGAGGCCTCAAGGTTGATAAAGAATGGGAAAATAATAGTACCCATCAAATGGAAAAAATATGACAATGAGAAATAACTTAATGAAGAAGGTAAATAATTGAAGATTTAAGACATTTCACATTCTAAAATTAACTAAAAAGAGTTATATGATGAATTTCCATGCATAGTAGCTGAAATAGAGGAGATGGTGCACCAAAAAGATAAGAAGGTCACCCAAGAAAACTTGAAAGTAATTCATAAAGATATGGAAGAAGAGATAAGTTTGACGTAGTTGCCAATGGAGATAAATGAGTGTTTTAATGTTGAATTTGATTGAATATATGAAGAAGGAAAAGATAATATGCAACTTGAAGAAAATAATGATAGATTTCAACCCTCAAAAAGATAACAAGGGCATGGGTATGTATGGCCTAAATATATTAAACAAGTAGGTGAAGATAAGAAAGAGGAGAACCTCAAGAAAGAAGTCAAACAATGTAAGAGAATAGGTGGAAGACAATCACAAATGTGGAAACAAAATGCAAATGACAAAGAACATAAATTTGGCATAGTAGATAATACAAGCATGAGGCATGAGAGTGATGAAAATAGAGGCAAGTGATATCCCAATAAGATACAAGGCAGTAAGTGGGTTGTGAAAACCAAGAAAAGAGTCCAAGAGAATCAAGTTATAAGTGTGCTCCAATAAAACATGAAGATTGAAGAAAATGACAAGCCCAAAAAGTAACTACAAGAGATGGTGTATGCAAATCAAGTCAAATAATTAAAGGTATAACCATGTATGAAATAAGATGAATGCATGATAGAGGATAAGTGTTGGAAAAATGTTTTTTCAAGTGTGGTATATTAGGATATGTTTGAATTTGACTTCAATAGTGATGATCTTTTGTACATAGAAACCTTTTCATTAATGAATGAGAGTGTAGCATGGTAAGTTGAGGAAGAATCACCTCAAAGAATGATTGAGAATCATGATGTATATCAAGATGAGGTTGATATGACTCTCATAAATGAAGGAGTCCAAGGAGAATATAAAGAGCAAGTTTCCCAAGACAATGAAAATCATTTTACACCAAAGTTTGATGAAGCAAATGAAGAGATTGGTGCACAAAAGTTGAAAGAGGAATTGAGGATGATAGAGGAAATGTTTAGTCCATAAAAGGAGATAAAAATAGGTGAGGTACAATAGGTAAATATCAAGGATAAAATTCAATAAAACTCAAAGGAGGAGCAACAAAGAGAAGCACAAGAAGTTGTGGCAATAAGCAAGCAAGAAAGCAAATGGAATGTGAATAAGAACATAAGGTGAGTTATATAATGGGTCAATCTAATGTTAAGTTTGAATTTGACAAAAATGGATGTTTTAATAAAAAAATATTCCAAATAACATTCTACAATAGTGAGGAAGAAAGGAATGAGAAGATGCTCTTGCATAGTCATAAAACTAAGAGGAAAAGGCATCAACATGTGGAAATTTTTGAGAAAGAGGCATCAAAAGAAAGTGTATATGAGAAAATGAAAAAGGATGAGATGCATGAGAGGCCATTAGAGCCTAAGGAAGGAGATGATAGCATGAACAAGGAGCGAAAATCACAAAACAAGCTGGCCACAAGTGAGATTGATGAAGAAACAAGCCATGAAGAAAGCATAAGGAAGACAAATGCCCACATGTTGATTACAGATGAGTACGATGGAGAAAAAAATGACTTGGAAAAGATGGAACATTTAGAAAAAAAAAGAGCTACAATAGTTGGAATACTTAATGGAAGTGGAGGATGAATGGATACAAAGACTAGACAAAGCTAAGAGGAAGAAAAGCAAGAGTTTGACAAGGAGAAAGGCACCGAAAAAGAGGAACAATAGTCAAGAAAATATGAAGGACCCTCATAATATGAATGGGAAGACATGAAAGAAATTGGGAGGCTCAAGTTCCTCTTTCTTAGGGAGTGTGATGTAGGAGCATCAAGGCAAGAAAACATCATTTGTGTGTTTTAGTCTATAAGGGGTAAAATCTAGTCAAAATGATAGTGTTGAAGGTTATAGTACAGGATAAGAGTTATAATTAAGGTCTTAAAGGTCTTAGGAAGCCATGAGGTGGCTTGAAATTTGAATTGGATATTTTCCCTCCAAAACTACCATTTGAATTTTCAAATGTTTTAATAAGCCAAGAATGACCCAAGCAAAGGTAAAGAGATGGATAAGAGTAAATAGTTGTGTTAAGGGTCACAAAATCCTTGTAATAAGTGTTTTAGTCATATGCATGGATGGTCATAAGGGGAAGGATCATAATTTAATCATGAAATCAAGAAACCCCACATTGAACTTGTCTTTATGAAAGTTTTGGTTTGTAACCACCTCAACCAATCTTGAAATCGATTGAAAAGAAGGGGATTGTACATGGTGAATAAGTTAGATGGCATAGTAGAGGAAATAAAACTCCATAAAAAAGGAGAGGAGGTTTATAAAATGAAAGAAGATAATAAACCCTCACAAAAAGATGAATCAATCCATTGATGGAGTATGTTGTAAAAAATGTTGGTGCAATGTTAAAGATAAATTGATAATGGTTTCAATTCCCTTTCAAGTTATATGGTTTGTTCTTTATATTTATACATTGTGTTAAGCAAGCTTTAAAACTATATACGAAAAGACTCAATATATGCATCTGTAGGTTGGGAGGATTATAGTTTATAGTTAGAAAGAAGGAAGAAGTTAACAAGTAATTTGTACAAGTAATCATGGATTTCAATCTTCTATAGGCATGGGAGATATGTAACAAGTTGAAAGACAAAAAAATAAAGTTAATTGTTCATTGTCTGTCACCTTAGAAAGGGAACCCTAATGTTGTATTTGAGATTATCTAGGTGCTAAATTATTTGTGGCTAATAAATACATTGTAAATATAGTATATAGGAAGCATGTTGAAATCATGGTTAGGTCTTGGAGATAACATACTTTGATACCACTAATAAGTTGCTTAGTTGTAAAGAGATTCAATCTTGTTGCTTAAAGAAAACCATGTGTGTTAGAGTAGCCTATTTTGAATGCTAAAAAGAAGGGAGAATGGAATAAGTGTAGAGGAATATATGTTGATAGAGCATGATTGAATTAGAAAGGATTAACATGTGCCTTTTTTTGATGTTAAACCAAATTTAGGTATACATGCTCAGAAAATACAGTATAACCTTTGACAATCACAAGTCTTGTTGCACATACCAAAAAACATTAATTTTGTGTAAGAAAGATCCTGAAATCAATTTGGAGGGTATAAGGAGAAAACTAAAGATATTGAGAAGATGGAATATGTGGTGATTGATAATATGAGACTAAATTAATTAGATATCTCATTACTATGGTAACCCCTGTTTACAAGGTGAAACCCCTATTTTGAAGAGTAAAGCAAGAAATACACATTGGGATAGATAAAAGGTCATTAGCCTCATGAATTATGGATGTGAAAAAAGAGAATAGTAAGACCAGGTATGAAATATGGGGAGAGGTAAGTCTTAACGAGTGACACGTGGTGTGTTCCACTATGAAACAGGTGAGGACACATGGTAGCATCCGCTAAGCTTATAGAAGCATGGTAGAACACATTCAAGATTCTTTTGGATCTACGCAAACACATACACTTGTCATGCTTTGCTTGGCCTTAACACCTTGCTCGGGGCCCACCACAGTCCTTAATAAAAGGAAGAAGCTGTGGATGTTGCCACTTGGCAACTTTTGCTAAATTATAATGGAACATGTGACATGTTCTATAGCTTTTAAAATTATTAGAAACTATGTCTTAGAAGATGACACTTGGTAACTTTGGCTACAACTTGATGAGGGACACATGGTGGCTTCTACTACAACTTGATGAGGGACACATGGCACGTTCCACTGCAACTTGAGGTTTGATCTTTGCCAGAGGGAACTTGCCCTTTGGGGTCTTGAGAAATGGTACACTTTCCCTGGTGAGAGCCTCCCACAAGGGTACCTACCCTCTGGGATCTTTTGAGCGTCCTTCAAGCTTTTATTTCCTCGATGGGTTTTTTATTTTTTGGTAGACTTTTCCTTCAGACAATTTGTCTGAAATAAATCTTCCTTCACTTTGCCTCTGCTTTTCCTCGAGCTTTCTTTTAGCGTGCTTTTGTCTTTGCTTTGAGCTTATTTCTTCAAACAAAAGTTTGAAGGAATTCCTTCAGACATTTTGTCTGAAGGAAATGCCTTAATCATTTTGCCTTAGTCATTTTTTTGCATTCTTTCCGTGAAAGAGATTTGTGCCCTCCGTAAGGACTATTCAAGCCCAAAAATATCCTTTAGACTTTTGCAACAGTCCATCTGCTCCTTAATTGCCCTCTGCAAGGGCTATTTGTCTTTGGTTCAATTTTTTGAAGGAATTATCTTTGTCTACTTTTGCTCATTGCCCTCCACAAGGGAACTTGGCTTGGTTCATTGCCCTCTACAAGGGCACTTTTTTATTTAGCTTTGGGGCAGCCCCTTGAACCTATCAATTGAACTGACTGATTGAACCAACTTTGGTTCAATGGTTCAATGGTTCAATCTTGCATTTGAAACCATCTTTTTGTCTAAGTATTTTGATTACTTTGAACCAATTGAACCTATTGAACCATTGAACTCATTGAACCTTGTTGGTTTAAGTTTCAATGGTTCAATGGTTCAATAGGTCAATCATTTTCTTATGTTCCACTCATTCACTTAACCATTTGAACCAAACTGCATTGAACCATTAGCTTTGAACCAAATTCTTTGAACCTTTTAAACTATTGAACCCATTGAACCTTTGAACCAAAGTGGTTCAATGGTTCAACGGTTAAATGGTTCATGCCTTCTTCTCTTTGATAAGTGTTTTTGAAGCCGTTGAACCTAGAAGCGATTAAACTTTGAACCTTGACAAATGTGCTTAACTCTTGCTAATGACGTTAAACCTTTGAACCCATTGAACCCTTGAACTTTTTTGGTTCAAGGTTCAATGGTTCAAACACTGCATAGAATCTTGTTGATGAACTCTTTTGGTTGAACCAAGGCATTGAACCAATCCTAAAAATGACTAAGTGTTGAAAACTTGTTCTTTGGATTGAACTCACCAGTAGAAGCCTTTGAACCTATTAAATCTACTGATTTCAAGCATTTTGAGTATGAAGAAACATATCTGTAGAGTTCATAGATTTAAGCCTGCAGAGTCTGTAGAATCAAACCTATAGAATCCATAAAAATGAGTCTGTAGTTTCAAGCCTATAGAGTCTGTAGAAATGAGTCCGTAGTTTCAAGCCTGTAGAGTCCATATAACTTTGAAAAAGATTGAAAAATAGATAATTTGAATGCCCAAAATAATTTTTGAGAAGGGGAGAGAGGATTTTAGTCTTTTAGACCAAAATAGTTTAAATGTTGTCCCAAAAATGAGTGATATTTTTGGGGGACAATAGCTGGCTCCAGTTGGGAAACTTCCTTCAGTTGGAACAGCTGAGGAAAGGAGAAACTAGAATCTCCAGTGTTTTGAAGTATGCCATTGGGCTATGGAGTCATGATACCCAAAAATAAAGGTGACAAAAACAAAAATGAAAGCACAAAAATAAAACTAAAGAATATACAAATATACATATGTACAAGCTGATCTTATCTGATACTTCATGAATTGAAGTGCTTCAGATGCTGCCCATTGTAAGGCAGAGAGAAGAGCATGCCATCTTGATATTTCAATAGGAAGTTGTTAAACCTTGAGATAATGGATAATAAATGGGCCTCTCCAAAGGGAGTAAAACTTCTCATGCATCCCCTTTGGTTCTCTTTTCTTGTCCCACAATAGGACTTGATCTCCAACCTAGAAATCACAATTTTTTGCCTTCTGGTCAAAGAGCTTCTTCACTAGACTTTGATGGGTAGCAATTCAATCCACCACCATAGTTCTCTATTCATCTAGTTCAGTCAAGCACATGGTCATCTTATCAATGGAGCTTTCATATGTCTGATCTTTAATTGCCTTAGCCAATTTTAATGCTGGAAATTCCAAGGTGATTGGTATCTCAGCATTGATACTATTAAGAAGTTGGAAAGGAGACATACCGATTGCCTTTTTTGGTGTAATTTTATCTACCCATAAAGCATAAACCAATGCTTTATGCCATGTCCTTTGGTTGTCATCCACCAGCTTCTTGATGATAGTCATCAAGTTCTTGTTACTTGATTCAGCTTGTTCATTCCCTTGTGGAAAGTAATTAGAAGAGTGAGAGAGGGTGATCCCATAGTAAAAATAGAATTGAGTAATCTCCTAGGAAGTGAAAAAAGATGCATTATCTATGACAATCTTGGTTGGGACCCCAAACTTGGAAATGATATTCTCCTTGAGGAAATTGCACTCTACTTCTGAAGTAGCATGCTTGGTTGGGATAGCTTCCACCCACTTGGTGAAGTAGTTAGTTGCTATAAGGACATAATCATGTCCAGCACTTGAAGATGGGTTTACAGCTCCAATAAAATCAATTCCCCATTGCTAGAATGGTTCCTTTATGACCACTAGCTTGAGAGGTAGGGCAGCTAACTTGGGTCTCCCAACAAACTGCTAACATAGTTCACATTTTCTTACCCACTTATATGCATCTTGGAAAAGAGTTGACCAATAATACCTGGCTCACAGAATTTTATGGGTAGTCACAGGAGCAGAAAAATGTCCTCCATAGGCTAGATTGTAGAAATATTTCAAAAGTTGGCTTTGTTGCTCCTTGTCCACATAGTGAAGGAACACTCCATCAAGGCTCCTCTTGTACAATCCGTTGTCCCAAAGGATGAAATTGGCAGGTTTCAACTTTATAGTCCTCCTTTCTTTGTAAGATGGGTGAGCAAGACACTCACCATAAGTAAGGAAATGAGCAATACCTGAATAACACTCATTTGTGGTGGAGACAAAGAGGACTGTTGGTGTGTCTTCGACCTCTACTTCTTCATGCCCTACTTATTCGAGTCTATTGTCAGCAATCAATTGACAAAGGCCCCTTCCTCACACCAGCTTCATCCATTTGATAACTAGATCAAAATCCTAGATATAATCCAATTTCCTCTTTTCATCCCAAACTCCTACTGAGTTAGTATGGATTTGACCGTGGTATCAAGAACCAAGGTAGTAGTGTGAGAATTCAAGATGCAAAAGTGGAAATGCTTGACTACCTTCACTACTGCATAAGCATGCTTCTCCATATTTGAGTACTTCAACTCATGATCTTTGAGAGGAAAGATCATGAAAGAAATGGGAGATTCTATACCTTCTTTATTCTATTAAACTAGAATTGTTGAAAGCATGTGTTTAGAAGCATAATTATATATGATGAACTCTTTGTTGTAGTCTGGACAAACTAAAATTAGGGCATGGGCAATGGCAGTATTGATATCCTCAAATGCTGACTTGACTTCTTCAATCCAGCTAAAGGTGGCCTTTCCCTTCATCATGTTCATAATGTGTCAAGTCTTCTCAACAAACTCAGGGATGAACCTTCATAAGAAATTCATTATTTTGAAGAAAGAGTGAAAAATAGTCTTACTTGTAGGCAAGGTAAGCTCTTGGATAAACTTGACTCTATCTGAGTCAATATTTATGCCTCCTTTAGACACAATGTGTTTGAGAAGTTTTCCCTCTGTTACTCCAAAAATTGACTTCTTGGGGTTCAAGGAAATCCCATTCTGGTGGTAGTGCTCTAACACTTGTTGTAAGTGGCGTATATGATCTAGGCGATGCTTAGAAAAGATAGTCAAGTCATCAAGATAAACTACAATGAACTTACCCATCTCATCCTTGAAAATAAGGTCCATTGTTCTCTAAAAAGTGGTGCCAGCATTTATCAAGACAAATAGAATTCTTTGATAAGCAAAGGTGCCCCAAGGTGTGGTGAAGGTAGTCTTGTGCTGGTCTGCTTCAACAACTTCAACTTAATTATATCCTGAGAAGTCGTCTAGCATTGATAACATCTCTGAACTAGTCACTATCTAAAGCACTTGATCCATGATGTGCAAAGGATAGTTATCCTTTAAACATGACTAATTCAAATTCCTAAAATCCACACAGATGCAAATTTCACCATTCTTCTTCCTTATAGAGACTATGTTGGCAATCCATGTAGAATGATGGATTGGAAAAATTATCTTAGCATTCAACATTTTCTATATCTCAGATAGAATAGTACCTAATATCTTTGGATTATACTACCAAGATTTCTGCTTATAAGGCACCAAATCATTCTTGAGAGGAATTTCATGGTGAATTTCCTCAAGCTTGAGTGACTTCAGATCATCATAAGAGTATACCAAAACATCCATGTAATGGCAAAGTAGGTCAGTAAATTTGAGTTTCTCCTCCAGAGTACTACACTTCCCAATGTTCACCATCTTGGGATTTTATTTGGTACCTAAATTTATCTGATCAAACCCTTAGGAGGAGCTTGAATCTATTTATTACTATTTGATGAACCTATCATGCTTGTCAAACAATTTCTCAAGAGAAACTAGTCCTTTAGGAATTTTATTCCCTTTTAGCTATAAGAATTCTTCACCTGCATCTGAATTCATTTTAGGAGCTGATTCAAGTTTTTAGAGTTTACTGCCTTTGAATTGAAGATGTTCAAAGCTGTCTTTTTGTTCCAAAAAGGTGATGATTTGGTTGTCACCATTGAACACTTGCCAATGATTGACATTATCGGGTACACTTGGTAAAAAGACCAATTCAATAGTGTACCTATTTCCTTTGAAATCTAGGTGAAGAACTAAGAGATTTGTTGAAATAGCTAGTGCATTAGCCTGGTCATTAAATTCTCTAGGAATGGTAGAGATGTTGAAAGCATCAAAGCTTTCAATTTGATCTCAGACTAGATTGTGGTAGTAGCATAATCTCTCATTTTTGGTTTGATACAGGTTCCTTACCTGACAAACCACCAGTTCAACATCTCCTTTAGCATGAAGGAGTTTGATGCCTTTATCTTGAGTGGCCTTTAATCCAAGCAATAGAGATTTGTACTCAGCTATGTTGTTGGTGTTGCTAAACTGCAACTTGTATGAAGAACAAAAAAAAATCTCCTTGAGGAGATATCAACACAATCCTAGCCCCTGAGCCGGTAGAAGAATTTCTGCCATCTAATTTCAGGATCCAAACATCATCAGAAACTGATATTTCCTTAGATTTCTCCTTGCTTGGAAGGGGAAATTCTTTCATGTTTACACTGTGCTCTCTCACATCTTCTGCTATTTCATTTGAACCAATTTTTAGACTATTATTTTTAGAACTTTCATCAGCTAAAACATGAGTATCCTCTATGGTCAAGAAATAATTATCCATGTCTAAAGATTCAAATAGAATTTGAGCTTCAAGGGCTGATGTTTGAGTGACAACATATTTTGATTCCTTTTCAGGAAGTAGCCTCTACATGATGCCTTTTGATAGGGATCCTTGCTTCAGATAGGTCCATGCTCAACTCGCCACCAACATCCTTGCAAAAATTTCACCCTAGAAGAATGTCGTATGAGGCTAGAACATCAGCCACTAGGACTGTCATCTTGATTCTTTTGTCTGGGAATGCTACAAATGCGAATTGGGCATCTTTGATTTGTCCCAGCAGAGGTACTTATTTGTTCTCCATGGAGAAACATCTCCCAAAGGTTTTGGTTAGTGTGAGTCCAAGATATTTTTCCACTGTGGCTGGCATGACATTGTTAGATGCACCTAAGTTTATGATGTAATTGCTCAGTTTGTAACCATTTATCAACATGGAAACATAGAAAGGCTCTATTTTCCCAGGGGAAGCTGGAGGAGTAATGACAAGATTATTTGGGATGAACATGTTTTTTGGTGGATCATGAGTTACCTTTTTAACATCTTGTCCTACAGGGACAATTTTATTCTTCACACACTAAACTAACCTAGCCAACTGCTTGAGATTGGATTGCAAGAATTCAAATTTAGACATTTGAATTTTGGTCTTCTTGACATGGTCAATTATGTCAAATGACTAAAATGGATTAGGAATAGATGAAGGGAGTTCATCTTTTTAGTTTTTAGGAGGGATGGTACTAGTCTATGGAATTAAAGTTGAAGATGGAGGAATGCTTGATGTACTTACCTTTTTATTACTCACTGGGTCCTTTGGCTAAAAAGGCAAAAAAATTCCTCATTTGGAAATTGAGATTGTAGGCTGAGAACTTTTCTCTATTTTTCCTTTATTAGTTTACTAGGCTAACTGGTCTAGGGACTGGGTGAATATAGCATATGATCCATCAACTGCTTCACCTTTACCTTTGGGTTCATCTTGGTAATTTAGGAAACCAATGTTGGAGTCACTAACTAATTCTTTCTAGCCTTCTACAAGGATATCAATGTCACTTTCTTGGTTTAATTCAAGCTGGAAAGAGAAATCAGATTTTTTTTCAAGATATCCAACTACTGAATTGGTTGGGGGTGCTTCAATGGCAAGTTTCCCCTGTGGGGGAGGAAGATGATTTCGCTGTCCTTGATTTTTGGCAGCATTGCCTTGGTATGACTGATTGGGGAATGTCCTTGGCATATCTTTGTATGAAGGAGCTAAAGATATCCCTTGTGCCATTTGCTTCTTAAGAGCTAGCTACTCATTTTTTAGCTATTGCACCATTAGATCAGTGGTACCTGTAGATGGATACTCAGAAGATGAAGAAGATTTACCTTTGTTAAGATCTCTTCTTATTTATCCTACCAAGATAAGGTCATCTTCCACCTTAGTGGCCAAATCCTAAGCTACATCAAGTTCTATTTGGCTAGCACATCTCAGCAAAAAACTCACTTCAGGCAGCTGAGAGTTGATGAAGAAACATTTGAGGTTTTTAGGTGTTGGCTGAGCAATTACAGGAATCTTGTTCTTGAGCATATCAAATTTGGTAATGAAATCCCTCATTGGTTCATGAGGCTCCTTCTTCATTTGTGTGATTTGAGCTAGCAGGGCATGTGCATCTTCTATAGGTTTGAATTTGGCTTCAAATTTGGCTTTGAGAGTATTCCAGTCAGTCACAGTCTGGGCCTGTAGATGATAAAACTAGTCTGTAGCAGCACCTTGTAAAGTTTTCATGAATAGCCTGACTGTTACATCCTCATACTCCACACCTATTACACCACAAGCTATGATTAAAGTTGCAATATGTTCATTAGGATGAACCTTCCCATCACCATAGAACTTGGAGAAATTTTTCCTTGAACTGCATGGTAGCTCATGTGGAGGTGGAGTTAAATTGAGTGGGCCAAAAGAGTTACCCCAAGGACCTTGAACTACCATTATATGACTATAGAAAGGTGGGATAACGAATCTCAAAGGGGTAAGTATTGACAAATCTTTATTAATATTAGAAATGGAGGCTTTGCCTGGTAATGGAGACTTAAATTTAGTAGGAGGAAAGCTCCTAGTTCGTTGGAGGTGAGATGGTGAAGGAAACAGATCAAAATTACTTTGTTGTACCAACTTGAATATAGGGTCAACAATACCTTTAGCCATTTGGCTTCACATATACCATGGATTTGCTAGATTGTAGAATAAAAATGGGAAAGAACTGGCCCTACTTTAGCTTGAAGCTTGAGGCTTCAAATTGCACACTCTATCCTAGTTGGCATGGGGGTGAATGAAGATGGTAAGGCTATAATTATAATGGGTAACACACAGAATGAAGTCACCAGAGTCTATAATGAATAAGGGCAGGGACTACTTCAATCTAAAACGTGAGGCTTCAAATTGCATGTAAATCCCTAGTGGAGTCACCAAAAATTGTTGGGTGAATATTTTGTCAATCAGCTAACTGATCAGCAAAATAGGTCTCTTCAACCACAACATAGGGAAATTGGTCAGCCAGATGTGCAAGTTTACTACATCAAAAGGGGACAAATCTCTCATCTCATCAAGGGGAGGTTCCCTGTAAATATGCAAGAGCTATATACTATATATAAGAGCAAAAAATAACACTCAAGGGTAGGATAAACCATCCATCTCTCTTTTTTTAGAGATGATGTTCACAAATCAAAGTATAAATCCTGATGAAATGATAGAAGGCACTCCTCTTCTTTTAGAAGTTCTATTTAGCAGACAAAAGGAACCTTTCAAGTGGTGACAAGTACTTGTAATAGGGCACAATAACACAACAAGATGAAATGTAGCACAAAGTCTCCACCTCAACTGCCAAAGAGTGAAATATGAAGGATAATGAGGGCACAAAGTCATCCCAAGATCCTTTACCCAAGAATAGAAAGAAAACACACTAAAGGCAATTATGGGGGCACAAAGTCTCTCCATAGTTGGCCTCAGGACACCTTTCTGATTATTTTCACTAATTCTGCTTATTCAATTAAATGGACAAAAAATGTATTAAGAAAATAGACATAAGAACAATTTCCCCAACAACCAAGCTATTCTAGCACAAAGTCTAAAAAGTCACTTATTTTCTTATTCAAATAATGAAATATGATCAACAATCTGAGCTCAAAGTCTCAATAATGCCTTTCAATTTAGTCAGAGTTTTTTTTTGATAACAGAGGGAGATTCTTTAAAATAATAAGAAAGAATCTAATATATAGTAATCCAAGAAAGACTTGGGTGTTTTGTTTCACAAAAATGTGTTACGATGCATTTCATGCCTTTAATGTAGTTTAAATTCTATCCATGGGCTATGTTAGAATCAAGCATCAATTTTAAATATGGGCTGTTTGATGTGTTTTCTTATGTGTGCATAGATATTTTCTCTACTCAATGTAAAAAAATAGGCTACGCCATTGAATGTTCACGCTCTCTGATGTCCACTTGGGGGATTGCTTTATCTTTTAGAAACATGTCCCATGCACAGATATTTTTGATCCTTCTTCATCATTCCCCCTTTCCTGGCTATATTTTGCCCTTATCTATGTGATTTGAGCTCTCAGGCTATCTCTTTGGCCGGTCGCTAAATTTGTTCACAGGGTCTGTGCTTAAGCTTGTAAGGATCAATAGTTATTTCATTGTCATAAATTTGACGTGTTTAGGTCTGTCATTGTTTGAAATCCAATAGCTACTTGGTTGCCCTAAATTTGATGGATGTGGGCCTGCCATCCTCCTTAGCACTTCCTTCATGTCTTTCCTATTTGCTTTGGCTGCTTTCACTACTTTTAACAAGTGACACGTGGCATGTTCTACTATGAAACAGGTGAGGGCACGTGGCAGCATCTGTTGAGCTTATAGAAGCACTATAGAAACATTTGAGACTCTTTTGGATCTACATAGACATAGACACTTGTCATGCTCTGCTTGACCTTAGCACCTTGCTTGGGGCCCACCATAGTCCTTACTCAATAAAAGGAAGAAGCTACAAATGTTTCCACTTGGCAACTTCCACTGAGTTATAACAGAACATGTGGCATGTTTTGCAGCTTTTAAACTTATTAGAAACTATCTCAGAAGATGACACTTGGTAGCTTCTGCTACAACTTGATGAGGGACACATGGTGACTTCTACTACAACTTGATGAGGGACACGTGGCACATTCCACTGCAACTTGAGGTTTGATCTTTCCTGGAGGGAACTTTTTCTTTAGGGTCTTGAGAAATGCTACACTTTCCTTGGTGAGAGCCTCCTGCAAGGGTACCTACCCTTCAGGATCTTTTGGGAGACCTTCAGGCCTTTATTTTCTCAGTGGGTTTTTTCTTTTTTGGTGGACTTTTCCTTTGGACAAAAAGTCTGAAGAAATTCTTTCAAACAATTTGTCCAAAGGAAATCTTCCTTCACTTTGCCTCTACTTTCCCTTGGGCTTTCTTTTGGTGGGCTTTTGTCTTTGCTTCGGGCTTATTTCTTCAGACAAAAGTCCAAAGGAATTCATTCAGACATTTTGTCCGAAGGAAATGCCTTGATCATTTTGCCTTAGTCGATTTTCTACGTTCTTTTCCCAAAAGAGAATTGTGCCCTTAACAAGGACTATTCAAGCCCAAAAATATCGTTCAAACTTTTGCAATGATCCATTTGCTCCTCACCTACCCTCTGTAAGGGTTGTTTGTCTTTGGTTCACTTTTCCAAAGGAATTCTCTTTGTCTACTTTTGCTCACTACCCTCCGCAAGGGCACTTGGCTTGGTTCATTTCCCTCTGCAAGGGCACTTTTTTCTTTGGCTTTGGGGTAGCCCCTTGAACCTGTCGATTGAACTGACTGATTGAACCAACTTTGGTTCAATGGTTCAATGGTTTAATCTTGCATTTGAATCCATCTTTTTGTCTAAGTCTTTTGATCACTTTGAATTGATTGAACCTATTGAACCCATTGAACCTTGTTGGTTCAAGGTTCAATAGTTTAATGGTTTTCTTGTGTTCCAGTCATTCACTTGACCGCTTGAACCAAACCATGTTGAAACATTAGCCTTGAACTGAACGATGTTGAACCAAATGCTTTGAACCTTTTGAACTGTTGAACTCATTAAACCTTTGAACCAAAGTGGTTCAATGGTTCAACGATTCAATGGTTCAAGCCTTCTTCTCTTTGATAAGTGTTTTTGAAGCCATTAAACCTAGAAGTGGTTGAACTTTGAACCTTGACAAATGTGCTTAACTCTTGCTAATGACATTGAACCTTTGAACCCATTAAACCCTTGAACCTTTTTGGTTCAAGGTTCAATGGTTCAAACACTGCATAGAAGCTTGTCGATGAACTCTTTTGGTTGAATCAAGGCATTGAACCAATCTTGAAAATGACTGTGTTGGAAACTTGTTTTTTTGATTGAACTCGCCTGTAGAAGCCTTTGAACTTGCTGATTTCAATCATTTTGAGTGTGTAGAAACATATCTGTAGAGTTCATAGATTTAAGCTTGCAGAGTCCATAGAATCAAGCCTACAGAGTCCATAGAAATGAGTCCATAGTTTCAAGCCTACAGAGTCCATGTAAATGAGTCTGTAGTTTCAAGCCTACATAGTCCATAGATTTGAGTCTGTATAACTTTGAAAAAGCTTGAAAAATGGATAATTTGAATGCCCAAAACAATTTTTGAGAAGGGGAGAGAAGATTTTGGTCTTTTGGACCAAAATAGTTTAAATGTTGTCCCAAAAATGAGTGATATTTTTGGGGGACAAAAAATGGTACATTTACCTAAACATGTTTCCTTATATATGCTACATGGTTGCATTTATAGATTTTACAATTATCTTACCATTTTGAGGTGACGTAAATTACAGTTACTATTTTTTCCTCACCTAAAAGGGGGGGGGGCATATTAGGGGGGAATGCTTAAGAAGTATGTTCTCCACACATTCAAAAAATTTAGATTCAATGGGGGCATGCATTGGAACCATTTTATCCACTTTCATTTCATATTATGGTTCTTATACCAATTTTTAGATTTAGTGATGACATATTTTGGAAGAATGTTCTTCACACTTATTCAGTAGTCAGTACTTATACCAATTTATAAATTCAATGGGGGCATGTCATATGGACATGGCTTCCACACATTCACAACTTTTATATTTAGTGAGAGAATGCTTTGGAAGCATGTTCTCCACACTCATTTAATATATGGTAGTTATATCAATTTTCAAATTCAATTGGGGCATGTCATATGGACATGACTTCCACATATTGATAGTTTTTAGATTTAGTGGGGGCATGCTTTGGAATCATGTCATCCATGTTTAATCAGTATGGTACTTATATCAATTCAGAGATTCAATGGGGGCATGATTTGAATGCATTTTCTCCCCACCTATTTAGTATTCAACATATTTAATTTATAATGGAGGTGTGTTTTGGAAACATGCACTCCACATTGGTAATTATAATAGTTTTTAGATTTCTCCATATATAGTGGAGGCATGCTTTGGAAGCATGTCCTCCACACTTACATAGTTATCTAAATTAGATAAATCACATAATTATATGATTCAAATATACATTTATTATAGAATTATATACATGGTACCATTTTTATACATAATTTTAGCATGAGACATATCTAAGGTGCATATTCTATGTAACATGTGCCTAATATTAAAAAATCTATATCAGTTTTAGATTCCAAATCTATTGCATGTATTGATATCCTATAGATTTTTATGGACCATATTAAACCAATCTACTATAGTAGTTGGTTCACCTTTTGGTATGCTTGAGGTGATAAAATCACTAAATCTTAAAAAAAAATTAGGTTGGAATTGATCATCCAACCTAGCCAAGTTATAAGTATCATTGATTTACATGGTTGAGCTAATCTCAAATGTAAGTGATAACTCACTTTTGCTCCAAAGTTGGGGGATTTTTCCTTCAAATCTCTTTCAATCTATCTCCTTGGATATATGAATTTTAAATATTTATCTACATTTATCTTAATCTCAGTTTAAGAGCCTTATAATGATACACATTTTTAAAAATAACTTCTAATAGGTAAGGTGGTTACATCGACACATAGCTATACTCCTAAACCTTTCTCATTCAATTTTAATCTATTTTAGGTACTTTTAACCTATATTATATGCACTAATTTTACATTATAACATGTTCTTAGTTGTAGGTCAATCGCCAACAAAGCACTCAAATTCAAATAAAGCAAAGATAAGGTGTTCATACACACTCAAGTACATATTCCTTTCCTTTAAACTAACAATTTCATTACTAGATTATAGTGGGGGTAAATTCAAATGATATTTTTTGTTTATGTAGAACCTCAATCTTGTACACTTGGAAAACTTAGACCTTGTTTATTCCTCTTATTATTATACATGATTTGATTTTATAAGCCTTGAATCTACTCTAACTTATGTCTCTTGACCTATCTAATAGTCTAACTAGTATTTTATTGATTACATAGACATCCTATCTTTACTAAAATGCTTAAAATATACTTATTTTACACGTTTACAAGCTCTAATCCTATACCTATTGTCCTCTACCTAGACACTATTATCTGGGATAGACATTATCATCAAAATTATTTTCTTACCCCAACACAAGTATCTAGTGCCCTAAATTCATCCAATTTTCAAATAAAATGTATTCCAAATGGTCAGCCTAAGTGCCTTAATGTGATTTATCTCCCAATAAGATTGGTATAAATACAATCTCAACCCTCATCCATTCCTCACCTAGCAATTAGGCCAAAGAGACCAAGGCACTTATCAAAATCACTCTATCAATAATTTAATTAATCAAAGCTTCTCTATTTTAACACCAATCATAATTACAACACATATACAGGTCTAAAGTACTAAAAGATTATTCATAAGGTCTTATTTTCCAAGTTACAAGATATATAATTATTGTACTTGATTTACACACATTGAATGATTCACACATAAACTAAAACATAGGGAATAAAAACATGAGTATAAGGCCCTCTTATAGAGTATTGGATATGTAAGTAGTAACCTTTGATAATGGGTTCATTTCAGGTCAACTCAACACTGTGTGCCCACTAACCCTTTTTTCCCATATCACATTAAATATGGAAAACTAAGTTTTTTTCATTTCACAAAGAGTGATATTCTATGACCCAAATATGAATACACTAGAGTGAAGGCAAAGGAAAACCTAAAAGCATCTAAGTGGTCGTATCTTATTTCAATATAATTATGTACAAGATATTAGTATCAAACCTAGATAGTAGTGTTGACATAATCATCATAGGGTGACATTACTTGATGAGACCATAAAATGGCTCATTATATCCATGAAATAACATCTTTTTTTCTTGCGTAAGAAGTGGATCTAAGTGTATTTTTTAAACTTATGATTTAATTTAGAATGAAATAAAAAACTATAGCTTGGTTATTTTTTATAAATCATTGTCTTCTTATTAATAAATCTATATAAAAAGTTGTTAATATGTATATATGAAGCCCATAATAAGCTATATTAGACATGATCATGAGGTAACAACCAAATATCAACTTTGAGATGAGCTACAGGTACTCTAGACATAACTATGGCTCACCTAGTCTAGTTACGAACTCACCCAAATTTACTATAGAATCACTCAGTTCATATTTATAGACTCAGCTAGTAGCTCTACATCCATGTAGTTCATTGATTGAATACCAATTAAAATAATCAAACATCAAGGGAACAATCATAATTATCAACAATTCAAATAATACAACTTGAAAAAAAACTATGGACTCTATAGGTTCTAAAATCTATGAACTCTACAGGTTTGAAATCTATGAACTCTATAGATCTAAAATCTATGAACTGTATATGTCTGAAATCTATGGACTCTATAGTATCTAAAATCTATGGACTCTATAGGTCTAAAATCTATGGAATCTATAGGTTTTAAAATCTATGAACTCTATAGGTCTAAAATCTATGGACTCTATAAGTTCTAAAATCTATTGACTCTATAGATCTAAAATCTATAGATTCTACAGATTTTGAAATGTATATACTCTACAAGTTCTAAAATATATGAATTCTATAAGTTTTAAAATCTATGGACTCTGTACGTATATCTACAGACTGTGCATGCATATCTATAGATTGTGCAGGTCTATCTACAGACTAGTTCAAGATTGTATCTAAATTTAAATTTGTATAATCCTATTTCATAAATAATTCTATTCATATTTCATGAAGATTGAGGCTATTTTATAAATAGATAATAACGTCTCTCTCCATATTTTGTAGAAGATTGAGATAAGCTAGAATATCTAAGTCGTTATGTTTCTCTCCATATTTGGTGGAGTGCATCTATGATTGTTATTCTTATATAAGGAGTTGTTTAAAAGCATGAGATTATAAATGCAACCTCCCACATCATTGTAATCAATCTTGGTTATCAATAATACATTTTGGGGTTTATGATAGAAAATACAGTGTTTTGATTAAAATCTTCTTTTGAAGAATGAGTTGGCCACTCATTCCAAGGAAGATGGATAAATATATTTTTATTTATTTATTATATAATTATGCTTTTGAATTTTTATTATTTATTTAAACATTTATTTTATGTAAAGTTTTTTGTGAACCTATAAGTGTTTTATGTGTTTATCATTTATTTTCAATTAAATAATTTACTTTCTTGTAAGTCTAATTTACTTTCTTACAAGTGTGATTTAGTTTCTATAAATATGCTTTTCAATTCCGACAAGTGTTGTTTTCAATTTTTGTAAGCGTGGAGTGTGGTAGAAGGGATTGGTTACTAGAGATCTCTTTCTCCTATTGCATACAACCTTGGACACCAGCCCTGGATTGACATTATTAAATGATGAATTGATGACTCATAATTTTTGGCACCATTTTCAAAAAACATGGTGTTATTAGGAGATTCAAAATTTGTTAAGAGAATTGTCTAGTGATATTAGATGAATAAATTCCTAGTGATAGGGAATATTTCTTTACAAATTTTTTGATAGGAGATACTTAGTCAATGGTTTCTTTAGAATTTATTTTCTTCTAAAATAGATTAAAATTTATTTTCCTATAATTAGATTTAGAAATTTAAATTTCATGTAAAAACCCTCCATGTCATACTAACACCATTTTATAAGAAATAAAAATTTCTAACACCATACGAAAGGATTTAAACATAGATTCAAGTTAGAAGAAGAATATGATGATCTGAAATAGCATAAAAGATGGAAAAAAATGAGTTGAATTTCTATAGCTATTCACAAAGTAGAATCTATAGTTTATGCCTTATACCTTTTAAAGGATTAATATGCATATTTAAGGGTTGAATTTCCTTCTAAAAAAGTTGAGATCGACTATACAGAGGATGAGACATAGTTGCATTTTTTATAAAACTATCAACAAAGGATCACATAATTTTTTGGTTATTTGACTTTGAAAATATTGCATGTGATTTTATAAGCAAAATAAGGAAAAATACTTAATTATATTGATCTCATTCTAAGAATGATATGATAGATCATATCTTAAAACTCCATGCATGTGGGTCAATGCACAAATCAAATATTGCATGCCAATAAATCTCCACGCATGTAGGTCAATGCACAAATCAAGCATTGCATGCAAATAAATTGCCATGCATGAAGGTTGTTGAATAAATTTAGATTGCATGCATAAATCTAGGTGGAAAAATAACATGCATGAATTTAGTTGTATAAATTTAGATTACATGCATAAATCTAAGTGGAAAAATAGTATGCATGAAGTTAGTTGTATAAATTTAGATGGCATGCATAAATTTAAGTAGAAAGATAGCATGCATAAAGTTAGTTGCATACATTTGGATTTCATGCATCAATATAGGTGGAAAGATAACATGCATAAAGTTAGTTTTATGCATAAATTTAGATTGCATACATAAATCTAGGTGGAAAGATAACATTCATGAAGTTAGTTGTAGATAAATTTTATGAGTTAACATAAATTTGGTAAATAATCAATAACACATGCAATATGGATTATATTGTGAATATTTTTAGGGCTATTATGATTTTAATGTTTCATGCAATTATTAGAATGGGTTGTGCAATGAATTTTACATGCAGTAATATATTTCTAAATTTTAAGAGCAAAACGATCACATTCCAACATTACAACATGATTTTAAGAATGCCAAATGAAGACAAATATAGAAAATTTGTGGCTGCAAGGAGAAGATTAAAAGTTTTATTTGAAGCCCAGGAAAATAATGATCAATGAGTAAGAATGTACTACAAATATTGGATGGGTCAATGTTGATATAAATAGAAAAGTTAATATCAATAACAAGGCTAAGGCTGAGGTATTGACATTAACATTATAACAAAGACCTTGATCTAGTCCTTAATTACTAGGACTAAAAAGGACCTTGATCTAATATAGTAGTAGCAGCAAGGATATCCTACAGTATAATCTTATATATGAATAATATTCATGTATGTTTTATTGTACTCTATTTTATTTTTAATTTGATATTTTCATATTATTTTTCTATTAGCTACTATGCATACAAATCATAGGTCATTGTATATTCACTCCATCTATGCATTATCATTATCCCTATGTATATCACAGTTAGACTTTACTACTTAGCCTGTAAATAAAAAGATTTGATGGCATTTGTCTTCATTCCATTCCATTCATTAGTCAAAACCATATTCACCAATCATAATAATAGAACTTATCTGAGGGATTTCTTGTTTCCATAATAAAAATTCCTTAGAATTTTTGAATCACCAATATTTTTTAAATAAGCTAAAATACATTCATTCATGTGTTTTTAAATGTTCCTTCTATTCTTCATGTTATTGGCATTAATAATTATTTGATGTGGCTAATACTATGCTGGTCTAATTTTTTTTTGTGGTTTTAAGTTCTTGTAGGATAATTTCATGAAGATAAATCAACAAGAAACTTTCAAAGTAGAATAGAGGAACACAAATTCACATCATCACAAGGGTGAATTCTCTCACAAGGTTACTCTTCAATGAAAGAGATTAGAGGAGACAAATCAATAGGTAGGAGTTTAAATTGAAACAAATCACTACAGGCCTACACCTTTTGGTATATGGATTCAAAGTTTAGAGATTATAGAACCATTTGAGAAGATCGAAATAGCTCAATTTTTATCCATAGCTTCATCAAATACCTGAAACAATATCTTAAGAGAACAACATAATCAATAAAAATCTTCCACCAATGATTTGTTATCACTAAATAGACCGATGATGAAGAATTTAAAACATGTAAAAAAATTAATGATACATTTGAAAATAGTATGAGGATGTATATAGTCTATTGTTAACATTTTCTTTGTCATAATTTTTTCACACGCATGCACACATGTGCGTGTGTGTGCGCGCACGCGTGCGCATGCACACACACACACACACACACACACACACACACACACACACACACACACACACACACACACACACACACACACACACACACACACAAAAACAATGAAAATTTTTGGGCATTGTTGGTAGTCTTAGTTTGAAATTTCAGCTTGCTAGTGGGTCAAGTACTAAAAAAATGAGTCTTGATTAGAAAACTAATTTTATTGGCTAGTCAAGGGTAAAATAAAAATAAAAATTTGAAAATTTTGAAAACCAACAATGGGTACTTTTCCCACCTATAATAAATACTTTGTTACTGACTTTTTATGCTCTCATTTTCTGCATTGCTTGGGCTTCCATTCTTCAATCATCTTTTCCAATATGCTCCATGGGGTTGACATCAAGAAAGACAAGGTGAATTGAAGTTGTGCCAAGGTATTTAGTTTATTTTATTTCAATTTTAAATTTATTTATATGTTTTTTTATTACATAAAGATCTAGTTTTTTTGGAAGAAAGAAAAAGAATCAAATATCTCCACACTTTATACATAGTTACATTTGTATGCATGGGTTTAGGTGTGGGAGAGAAGGAGAAAGAAAATAGTGTCAGAAATAAATAAAGAATGGGGCTTAGTAAAATCAAGTTAATGACTTTGATAATGGTATATAGTTTTCAAAAAAAATTAAAGATTTCAAGCATCAAAATTTATTTTATGCCGATAAATATTTTGTGGTCAAAATAGAATTATGTAGGCACAATAAGAAATTCTTAACACAAGAACCTGCTCTCACCTCATTAAAAAAAAGAAGAGGGTAGCATGAGAATTCTACACAAGAACTTGTGTCAAAGAGAAATCAAGGATAGAATGAAAATTTCTACACAAAAACCTATCCTTGACAAATGTATTATATTGACCACTTTCATTGGAAAATTTTGCTTATAAAATCCAAGAGGATTCTACAAGATAAAAATCATTTTACTCATGCAAAGACAAACTTAGAAATCCTATTAAAAAATGAGAACATCTAACTCATACATTTGTATCCTAAAAGAATGGCATCTATGAGGACATGCATGAGGTTAGGTGTGGGAGAGATGATGAGACCATAAAATGGCTCATTATATCTATGAAATAACATATTTTTTTCAAGCATAAGAAGTGGATCTAAGTGTAGTTTCTAAACTTATGATTTATTTAGAATAAAATAGAAAATTATATATTAGTTATTTATTTATAAATCAATGTCTTCTTTTTTATTGATTATTGTTACTAAATCTCTAAAAAAAGTTGTTAATGTGTATATATGCAGCCCATAATAAGCTATATTAGACATGAGCATGAGGTACCAACCAAATATCAGCTTTGAGGTGAGCTACATGTACTCTAGACATAACTATGACTCACCTAGTCTAGCTACAAACTCACCCAAATTTACTATGGTCTCACTCAGTTCATTTATATAGACTTAGCCAGTAGCTCTACATCCATGTAGTTCATTGATTGAAGACTAGTTCAAATCATCAAACATCAAGGGAGCCATCATAGCTATCAACAGTTTGAAGAATGTAACTTGAAAAAAATATATGGACTCTACAATTTCTAAACTCTATGAACTTTGTAAGTTTGAAATCTATGGACTTTGCAAGTTTGAAATCTATAGACTCTACAGGTTCTAAAATCTATGGACTCTACAACTCTAAAATCTATGGACTTTGTAGGTTTTAAAATCTATGGACTCTATAGGTCTGAAATCTATGGACTCTGTAGGTTCTAAAATATATGGACTCTACAAGTCTGAAACCTACAAACTCTGTAGGTTCTAAAATCTATAGACTTTAAAATTTATAAAATCTACATGTTCTATAAGTTTTAAAATCTATGAATTCTATAGGTATATCTAAGGACTGTGTAGGCATATTTATAGATTGTGTAGGTTTATCTATGGACTAGTTTAGGATTGTATCTAAATTTAGATTTATATAATTTTATTTCATAAATAATTCTCTTCATATTTTATGAATATTGAGCTTATTTTGTAAATAGATAATAACATCTCTCTCCATAGTTTGTGGAATATTGAGATAAGCTAGAATATCTAAGTTGTTATGTTTCTCTCTATATTTGGTAGATAGCATATAGGATTGTTGCTCCTAAATAAGAAATTGGTTGGAATCATGAGATTATAAATGCAACATCTCACACCATTGTAATCAATCTTAGTTATCAATAATACATTTTGAGGTTTGTGATAGAAAATACAGTGTTATGATTAAAATCCTCTTCCAGATAATGAGCTGGCCACTCATTCCAAGGAAGATGGATAAATGTATTTTTATTTATTTATTTATTATAAAATTATGCTTTTGAATTATTATTTATTTTTCATGTAAATATTTATTTTCTATAAAATTTGTTGTGAAAATGTAGGAGTTTTCTATGTTTATCATTTATTTTCAATTCAGTAATGTATTTCCTTGCAAGTGTGATTTAATTTTTGTAAGTGTGCTTTTCAATTCTTGCAAGTTTGTTTTTCAAATCCTGTAAGTTTGGAGTGTGGTAGAAGATACTGGTTGATATATATCTCTTTCTCCTATTGTATATTGCCTTAGACACCATCCCTAGATTGACATTATTAAATGATGAATTGATGACTCATCATTACTATCTATAGAGCTAGAGGCACTAGATCCAAAATTTGACAATTATTCTAAAACTATGTTCTTACCTAATTTTAGTCTACTCCAAATTTATATCTATATTAGCATCAAAAAAAGATAATTACATCACTTCTTTGTCATTTTTATATCTAACATAGTTATACTTTCCATTAATAACTTATCTCAATTTAATAAATTTAGTATATGGTATATATGAGTTTAGCATTTAATTAACCTATTGTAGATATGATATTCATCCTTGTGCCCTATCATTTCTATATTATTAATATTATCTACCCAAGAGGATCCTCATCTAATTTAGAGTTAAATAATAAGATAAGTACATTTTAAGCATTCTAGATAAGATAGAATGTCTATGTCATCAACATAAGAATGGCCAGACTAAGAGATAGGTCAAGGGACACAAGATAGAGTAGATAAGAGGTTTGTAGAATTAAAGAGAGTGTATAACTAAGAGGAATATCCAAGGTCTAATTTTTTCAAGTGCACAACATTGAGGTGATATATAATCATAAAATATCATCTACATTCCCCCCTTTAATCTAGTAATAAAATTACTAATTTAAAAGAAAGAAATAAGTACTTGGACATGTAGGCACACCTCATCTTTGATCAAGTTGAATTTGAGTGATTTTTTGGTGACTAGATTGCAACCAATAGCATGCTACAGTGTAAAATAGTGCATATAATATGGGTTAAAATTACTTGAAATAGATTGAAATGAAAGATCAAGGTTTAGGAGTACACCTGTGTGTTGATGTAACCACCTTACCTATTGGAAAGTTGGTTTTAAAAATATATATAATTATAAAGATATGAAACTAAGAGTAGGATAAATATAGAAAAATCTTTAAATTACATATATCTAAGGAGATAGAGAGAGATTGAAAGGCACATGGCCCAACTTTGATGCAAAAGTGAGTTCCACCTAGCATTTGAGATTAGCTCAATGATGAAACCTAATGATACTTATAACCTATTGAGGCTAAATGATCAAGTCAAACATAAAAAACATTTCAAGATTGAGTGATTCAATCATCTTAACCATACTAAAATGTGGACCAACTACTATAGTAGATTTTCTCAATATGATTCGTAAAAGTTTGTAGGATCTCAATATATGTAATGGATTTAGAATCTAAAATAGATATTGATTTTGTAATAATAGGCACATGTTACATAGCATATGCACCTTAGATATGTATCATGCTAAACATGTGTATAAAAATGGTACCAATGTATATAATTATACCACAAATGTGAATGTCAATTATATAACTATGTGCTTTGGCCAATTTAGATAACTATGTCAGTATAGAGGACATGATTCTAAATCATGCCCCCACTATATATAGAGAAATAAGAAAATTGATATAATTACAAATGAGGATAAAATGTTTCTATAACATTTCCCATAATAAATTAGAGATGTTGAATACTGGATAGGTGTGAAGAACGTGCTTCTAAAGCATGCCCCCACTAAACCTATGAACTGGTATAAGTACCATATATTGAATAAATGTGGAAAACATGATTCCCAAGCATGCCTCCATTGAATATAAAAAATTTTAATGTGTGGAAGCCATTCCTATATGACACTCCCCGCTAAATTTAACAATTGATGTAGTTACCATATACTGAAAGAGTATGAAGAACATGCTTCCAAAACATGCCTCCACTGAATCTGAGAACTATGCCAAGTGTGAAAAACATGCTTCCCAAGCATGTCCTCACTAATATTTACCCCATTTTAGGTGATGAAAAAATAGGAAATATGATTTTCCTCACCTCAAAAGTGTAAAAGAATTGTAAAATATATGAATGTAACCATGTAGCATATAGAAGGAACATGTCTAGGTAAATGTATCATTGAAGTGCATAGAACCAATACAATAATATGTAGGCCTAAGATGCATGATAAAGATCATGGAAACATCTAGATATTAATAGTCCAAGATCAATAAGAAAACAAGCACACACATAAGAGCACTCAAAATCAAGTCAATAAGTAATGGTCCAAAGAGACCACACACGAGCGGCATGTTCAAATGCCACACAATCGAAGGGACATAGCTTAGTCAAATGTACATGAAGGTAATAATGACATATTTAAATTGAAATAAACAAAAAATAACATGATGCAATGTCAAATAAAGCATACATAGGCATATTCCAAGCAAATTAGCATATTTAAATGTTTAAATAAGCAAGACAAGACACTCAAGGAAGTGTATAAAGTAAAGCATAAGCAACTAGAATAAACATGTCATAGTTACCCATAGATATAATGTGTTAGAATATTATGTCAAGTGTATATCATATGAAGTACCTTGTGTAAGATATAATCTTGGATAATAGGAATGTGTAAGAACATATGTAAGGTCAAATATGATAGTGTAGAGTGATCATCGAAACATATAACCTATGTGTATCAAGATTAAATAAGTGGATGCCCTGAATGTCCATCTAACATGAGTAGATGGAGAGCCCAACATATAAAATAGGAGTGTATCATTGATCTATGTATGCTTGTATCATACCCAATATAGAAGTGTGACACATATGTGTATGTAGGAGTAACTGAGTATGTCATCTATCAATATGGAAGTAACACATAGATGCCAATGAGACAATATAATATGTAAGTACCGATAGTGTTTTTGGTTTTTTTAATGTTTTTGAGTGTTTCGGTATTTTTGGAAGTTTTTATAGTTTTAATCAAGTAGGTCCTCATCCTCAAAAGGTAGTGGGTCACTTTAAAAGGTTTTTTTGTTTTGTTTATATAAATGTAGTGTCAATACCTCAATGTTTTGATGAAATGGTTTACCTATAGCCAATGGTGGAGTAAAATGATCATGTGCATCATGCTGGATGCAAATTGGTGTACCCATATTATCAAAATTGACACACGTGTTTGTAGGATCTATTTTATCATTCCACTTAACTAGCCAATTTTATCCAAATTTTAGATTTAAATGTGGTTCATGTTTGGTTATCCATATAGTTAAAATTTTGGATACGTGAGCCATAAGTAATGGGTAATCAAATGTATCCTCACAATTTTGTATTTGAGAGTATGTTACCTCATTGATAGCATATTGTAATTGTGCTAGAAAAGTGGTACCACAAATGGTATCCCCGCTTGTTTGGATCAAATCATATATTTTGATAATATACCCCATAAATATAAGAAGTAATAGTTAAATCTTCATGCTTTTTTGCTTCAATGGATGTTTCTCATCCAAAAGATAGGAAAAATTTTCCTTTTGCATATCGTGGATGAAATATATATGCATCCTTCACTCTTATTATATTGTTGGATAATGTTTTTCAATGTCACACATTGATTGGAAGTATGGAAAATGGTCCTATCATAATTACAATATGGTGTTCCCTTTGTGGGTATAATTATACTATTAGATCTATGTTGATTAGAAGGTAAAGAAATCATATTATGTTTAAGTAACAAATATAAGATTATATTGGTAGTATCCTATTGTGGCCTAATTTTTAAATTTGGGTGTGAAGGCTTTTGATAAGTCTCCACACTGTTTACGTGATGTACTTGCAATTGGACCTTATAAGGTTGACTCAATGATTTTAACCATGAGGGATTTATGGAATAACAAATATTTACATGCTCATTTTCTAGTTTTGATTTTCCCTTATCTATATTCAATGTCATATTGTTTATAAGTGGGTTTAGCTTATATGTTCAAAGACACATAGATTCAAATAAGTTATGTGAAAAGTGATCAAATGGATCAAATTTTAAGATTTGCATTTTTCATCTGTCATATAATAGATTTTATCAAATTGGAGGGGTATGTAAATTTTTGAACCCTTTTATATGCATAATAGTACTTTGTATAAGAATTGTGTTGATACCCATGGTTTTTATGAAATTCATGCTACAAATTTTTACCCCTGATCTATTATCAATATGCACTATTTTGATACCTTTATTCTGTATTGTTACTTGTATAAACAAAAGAAAATTTAGGTCAAAAAAATATTTGGATGGTAAAATGATGGTTTAAAGGTGACGAGCTTGTCATTATTCTTAAGTTATTACATAATATCCTCAAAATAAACATGATCAGTATTACTTAGGAGTTGTGTTTCATGTAATGCTTCATATAAGATACTACTTAGGGTTATGAATATAGAAATGAAATGGCACAAGGATGATAATAAGATCTATAGTGAGCTAATTAAATTCTAAACTTAGATATAAGAATACATTTTTTTCACATTGATGTTTGACTACCATTTTTACTTGTATCCTTGGTTTAACTTGTTTTGTTTACCTTTCTTACTTAAGGCATACTTGTTTGATTTTTTCAATCATTTAGTAGCCTTGAATTTTTAGTTACCTAATTTAATCTAATTTTGACTTGTTCATTTACTCCTAACTTAGTATTTATCACCCTAGCTTACCAAATTTCTAAGTACATCATGCCTACACATTTTGGTTATATTGGTTTTCTTACATTTGTTTATTTTTTCTCTTTAGTTTTATGTCATTGGGTTCGTCCAAAGTAGTCTATGTGCCCTCCATGATAAAAAATACAAACATAATAGACAACCATCTAATGATAAAGGTAAGTCAAGGTAGATAAACATTAATTTTATTTAAATTATTTCCTTTTCAATCATTTACTTTCAATTTATGTTATTTTCTCAAATTACCTTCCCCTATTACACTTGAGTGACACATGACGAGATTCAAGTGGGGAATATGTATATAAATAATATTTTAAAAATGTATCAAATAATGATGCTTTCTCTCTTGGAGGAACCCACCGAGTCTTAATTTCTCTGAGTGCATACCTTAAAGGGTGCACTAAGAAAGGGTTGGGTAGACCATTGGTGCTTTGAAAGATTTTTTTCAACTATACCAACACATGAAATAAATACAATGCTCTCCTATAAACTTCCCTAAGATTTGAGACCTCCCTTACACACTCCTCCAAGTAATTCACCACCTTAAACTACCCCTATCTAAGCCAAAAACTCTTTTTGACATTTACCAAATAATGCCCACCTAGGCTGACCCTATAATTAAATTATATTAGCAAGTTATAAGTCTTGATTGACCTTGTTCATCCTAGACTAGGACCTAATTTTATTTTATTAATTAAAATTATAAGGTCAATTATGATGACTCTATTGGTGAAACTTTCATAAGGGTTTAAGGTTAGATCTAACTATATATACATATATTTTTTGCCATTTCTTAGAGAGAGAGAGAGAGAGAGATTTAATCATTCATTTACACTTATTTATAATATTCTCTTCCACCATTGTAATTTAAGAGTAATTACTTATGGTTTAAATTTGGAGAAGAATATTGTCTTGTGGAAAATTATTGGATGCTTTAGCCTATCTTAGTGATCCTTACAAACCACAATAACCTCTTGTGCAACACCTTTAGCCAAGGGAGAGATTGAGTCTCGATAGGTTCATCTTCAAGGTAAGTGTCTCTAATTCTTACTCCTCTATTTTAGTAGATGTAAGTAGTATAAGTAATGGGTTTTGAATGTATTTCTATCTCCAAGCATTAGGGTTACATCTATACATATTTTAATTAGAATTATTCTATGCATGCTTAATGGAATTATTCTATGCATGTTTACTTTTATGTTTACTACCCCCATTTTGTTCCACAAGATTTGATAAGAACTAGGTTAGATTTTAATTTGGTTTATATTTAATTTGTGAATATAAAAACGTATGGCATAACTAGTGTTATCACATCATGTTTCTTGACTAGAGGCTTTATAACCCTCTCTAATGATATTATTGTGGTTAGGGAACCCTTGGTTTGGTCTAGTAGATCCATCTTAGTCATGACCTTGATTGTCTAAATATACCAATAAGTTAAAAGGTAAGTCTAATTTATCTTATCTAAGTTAGGATTAATTTATAGATCAGTTTCACTTTCCATTGTATACATTCTAGTGAATTTAACACAAATCTAATCATTGTAGGTTTTATTTCACTCATTCATTTATTATCATCTTATATGTTTTTATTTTTAAAATACCATATCAAACCTATCAATATAGTCTAACATTTTTTGCATAGGTTTAACACACAATCAGTACAAATTGACTTTGTTTTCTCTATGCATGTATTTTCCAACAATAGGTAACTGGATCAATCAACTTGACATATTTATATTTTTAAACCATAAGTTTGCAGACTTAATTGACCCAATTGACTCTATTCATAGTTCATTTTTAGCATACAAGTTTTGCAAAATTCATCAAACTAATCAGCTCTATTCATAGAATGCAATAATCAAAATTTGAATAATAAAACATAAAATTAGTAAATTAAACATCTTTAAAAATTATCAAGGATCATTCTTACCTTTTCTATCATTTCTATTTTTCATTTACAGTCTTATTTTTCACACTTTTTAGTCTATAAAACTACAACCCTAAAATGAATTGGGTCTATCAGCTTGACATAATTTTGTAACCTATTTTCTCTATATAAGACTCAATCAACCTGTTTGATTGTATTCTTTTGGATCTTGCTTTTGCAGATAGTAGGGATCATGTTGACTCTATTTTGTAATGTTTGCATATAGTGTCACCTGAATTGACTCTAATATTCATAAATGAATGAATTAACCTATATTTATATAAATTAATTCACTTTTAATTTTTGTTGTTTGT
This sequence comes from Torreya grandis, assembly GCA_037957365.1. NCBI lineage: Eukaryota > Viridiplantae > Streptophyta > Pinopsida > Cupressales > Taxaceae > Torreya > Torreya grandis. The sequence continues at coordinate 952,066 of JARHVA010005977.1, read as the reverse complement.
TTACTTAAAATAACAAACATAGACTAAATAAAAGGATTTCAATTTACTGATTTAGTCTCACTTTTTTTTTCTTTTGCACACACTTCCAAATCACTTAACACTAAAAATCATTAAATATTTTCTTCCAAAGGTCTTGTTATTAATCAAATTTGCACCCTTTTTAATGTAGTTCAAGCCTTCCAAATTTGATGTAACATGAAAACACCTCAAGGTTGTGGGTACCCTATTAGAGAGGTAGATCTATAAGTTAAAGGGCTAGCTCCCCTTGTTAAATCACTTAGGCTCAAATACTAATCTACTACTTGTTAGGAAAAGGGATAGAAACCTATTCTAATGGAGGTGATACAAAAAATATGATTTGACCACTACCAAAAATCTAAAATTTCACTTCAAACAAGAGACTAACCTGCACATGATACTAATCCAAATTTGCTTCTCTATATCAATGTTTATCATGAAGATTTTTGAAATAAGCTTGAGCCAAGAGGACTAGTCAAGAGGTCATGACATGACACTAGTGAAAATAAAACTCACTAAACCCCTACACACACCATTTTAACACTTCAAAAGACCTACAAAAATTATTCCAAACTGAACATGAATGTTAAATAAGGACAAGCATGCCAAGGAAGCAAGACTATGACTTAGCAAGATTAACTAATCAAGCATGAATATTGAAACCAGTACATGGAAAATGTGAAATTAGGTTTTTAATAATGTATTAAGACTTTAAATGGGTAGAGATTCACCATACCTAGGTGGAGGATATAATCTTATCCAATTGAGGCTTCATATATAGAGAAAGTGAGAGAAAAAGGAGAGAAGGGTGTAGGAGAGAAAGATACAAATGTACAAAATAAGTTAAAAAAATAAAGGATATTGAAACTAATCCATCAAGTCCTGAAGGACAAGTGTTGGTCTCTTGGAGATACTCTTCCGCTCCAAGTGGTGTGGAAGTTTTAAACTTACTTAAAACCTTGCCTAGCTCTCTAAAACTACCCTTTGCCTTGGATTTAGGAATGACAAGTGGCCATTTTTATGGTAAAATAATGTTGAGTTACATATTTTATATGATCTTGACACCTTTCAATTAATATATGTAGTTTCCTTTTGACATATCATTTCATTCTCTTGCTAGGTGTCTAGAAATCTCTTCATCTCACTAGGCCCATCTTGCTTACAAGTGTCAAAACTTAAATTCATATTATATAACTCATTATATCTCCTTTTATTTCTTATTAACATCATAATATACCTAAAAAAAATCATTTATAGGTCTCAAAATACCTTCAGAAATTCATTTTGCACCAAAAGGTCCAAATTGGCCTCATTTGTTATAGCCTTGAAATCATGCAAACCTCCTTATGTAGAATAATGTATGGATATTATTGAGAATATGATAAAATATTTTATGACCCATTATTTATTTATATATCCATGCCAAATTTCAATTCTTGAATCTGAGTGGAAGTGTCCTTTTTATCTTATTCTCTTTCCTCAATTAGGCCTTAATTAGGCATACTTGGCTAGAAACTGAGTTTTGGCTTAAACACAGTCCCACACATGTGAAACATATGGGTAAATTCATCCATTAAAATTAAAACCTCCATGTCAATTTTTAGCTTTTGAGAGCCCATATGGATGGGTCAACCATAAAATGGTCAAAACCCCTAATTTAGGTGCTTGAACAGACATGGGAGACAATTTGAGAGTTTGGAAAGAAATTTTTAAGTTATAAGGCTTATAATAGGTTTTTTTATGTTTAAAACATCATATTAAAACTTATCATTCCTAATGGAGGTCTCTTGATGTGTTTTCTAGGTTTGCATATATGTCATTTGGCTTGTAAAACCATGCATTCTCACCTTCTTGACCAAGTAGTTGACTTGTAGGGATTATATATCACTTGGGATACCTATGTAGGTGTTTATAATGTTTATTAACTTTTTTAAATTCCTCATATACATATGAATTTTATTTATAGATCATTTCATACCCTACTCCTTCACATACACACCTACAACTATGCATTTATCATATTTTGTATGGTACTGTACCTGCATATGAAAACCATTACCATTTATAGGTGCTCATGAGACATTATAAGGTAAAAAAATAATTTTTAGGTTTAAAAAACCCATTATAATTCATTTTAAGGTGTGTTTCTCACATTGGGTCTTCAAGAGGGTTTTAGGAGGGTTTAAAGCATGTTTTGTTCTTAACAATGGTTCATAGAGGACATGTCCTATTTCTCTCTCCTAATGCCACAAAGTCAAATTTTTGGGACCCTTACACCACCTAAAAACACATTTAAATCCAATTAAATCTTTATTTCAATATATAAGAAAATATTTGCTCTTCTCTCAAGCTCTTCACATGAATAAGGTAAGGTCTAGAGTGACTTCAGTTCTTAGGGATCATTCATACATATATAAGGTTTGAGGATTGAAATGATGGAATATATCTGAGATAGGATAAACCTACCATAAATTCCAATTATCTCTTAATATCATTCAAATCTCTCAAAGATTTTTGATCTTCATAATAGGGCCTTCTTAGATGTGAAAGACTGTGTTATGAGAACTGATATAGAGTTTACTTAGAACAATACTCCTAAAAATACAAATTTTGACATAAATATTATTCATTAATATAACATATGTCTCTTTATGTTTCATTTTTATTCCTTCACATTTTCTTGATACCCATACAAAATCATATCCCATCACACAAATTCCACACATAGGGTTATATGCTTGGTTTAGGCTCAATTAGTCCTAAATAGTCCTATCCACCTTTGCATTGTTTATTTATTCTAAATTTCATGTGGAAACATGATGGAATTTAGATAATAACTTCAAATAGGTTTAATTTTCATTTATATTTATTTTTTCCACCCTATACAAGAAACTTTCTCCTAACAAGGCATGCAGGCCTCAATGTGGTCAGCTGGTTGTGTATAGATAGTTGGAGTGTGTCGATAGTCAATCTTCTCCCTGACCTCTTTTTTGGTTCTTTTTCCTTCAAATAAATTTATAAATTGTATAACACCTCACCCAAAATCCTCTGTCATTTAATTTATATATCACTCTTCTCATGTTTAGAAACCACTTGAGTCACCTAAGCAAACTTATAGGTAACCACTCTAATTATAGGGATCTTGACTGCAATTTAGGATAGAAACCATTTTACACATTATTTACCTCATTTGGTACTCTTTAATTCATTGAAGTTTCCTCAATATTTTTCCAATTCCCATATACCTAAATTTTCTCACATGAAGTAAATTCGTCATTGGATTACACACAAGTTTGTGTGTGTAATTTTATGATTAGTAAGCTTAAACAAAATTTTCTACCTTTAAGACATGTTTTCATGTGCCTTGAATATCATATAAGGATTATGATTCCATTTTAAATGGTATTTAGGTGTTATATTCACTTTTTATGCTCGATGACTTTAAATATCATTCACTTTCTCATGACTGTAGGTGATATTTAGAATTTTTTGTATGGTAAGCTTTTAGAAAGGGTGTTTTGAGTAGGTCAAAACTATTTTAGGATTCCAATGTAATATCCATATCATTGATGTGTCTTATGACCTATAGGACTTATTTAAAATTTGATATTGATCCCATTCCTCATGAAAATGAGACCTACATGTTTACAAACCTTTACATCTATATTTTCTTGGTTTAAGTCCTCCATGAGGTTTGTATATTATAATCTTCATCCTCGAATCCTTCTTTTGGTTATAAAAATTTCAAATATATTTAGACAAAGCTTGTTTATTGTATAAAAGTTGCATAAAATATCCTTTATTAGATATTTCATGAGGCTAAAACTCTACCTTTTGAAACCTACAACCATGAAAGTTAATGAACTTGTGAAGGATTTGGAGCCAATAAGAGATCAAGATGCTCATATATGCTCAAATGAGATTCAAGGAAGGGACAATAGGTGTTGTGGAGGACATATAATAACCACCTATACACATGAAAACTACAACAAACTCTAAACCTTGAAGTGAAACCACTATAAACTATCCTATGAAGGTCTTATGCTAAAAATCCAATGCCATACGTGTGAGTCTATTGGATACCAATAAACAAAAATTGTGAATACATATATAAAACCTATACAATCCTCCTTCTACCCCAACAACCTCATTTTTTAATAGAATTTTCCAAAAATAAAACTAGTGGGGATTTAAGCCTCTAAAAATCACATTAGTTCCTAAGAAATTGTTCATAAAGCTAAGGATATAAATAAATTGACTAATAACACTAATTGGAATCCCACATGGGTCCCCAACTTTGGCAAAAATCTTAGCCTCCAACTCAACCTATATGGCCTACACCATTAATTTAAAAGTGGCATTCATGGGCTTGTGAATAAAGTGATGGAGAGAGGATTATTCTACAACTTTAAGACCTAAAACTTGATCTCAAGCTTGAAAATTATTTTTGGAAGATGAAGGGACATTATAAAACCATTTTTACCTACAAGTGATCTCAACAAGTCTATAAAATTACCTTAACTCCCTTCTTTGGCATTGAAACTCAAGATTTTGACATCCTCTTGACTTGTAACTACCATATACACATTGGAAACACTTTTTCAAGATTAAAAAAGTGTTATGTATGGATAAATCACCTTGGTGGGCCTTAGTATACATTGGAATTAGTCAAAAACCTCTTTTCCCTTCATCAAAATTTACTTTAAAGTTTTCAAAAGAAACTTAACCTTTCCAAACATACATGAAATATTATTTGAAGGTGATTAAGGCATGAAGTGACTTTGAGGAACACCTAAAAACCTATGAAACCATTTGACTAATATTTAACACTCCATGACATGACTAGGCTAGTATGCACAAAGACAATGTATTACCTTAATTTATCCAAACTTACCTTAAATAATGCTAATAAGGTTTTGAAAAGGCTATTTGAAGTCCTCCTAAATCTTAACAAAGCTATGAATAAGGTTATAAAAACATGACACTTAAGTTTTCACCTATAGGGGTTGACATTTTAACTTTAGGGGTCAAAATTAGTCTACAAATTGGCAATTCATGGGGGTAGTATGCCTGTTATGCTAAATAAACTAGTAGCCTTGTCCTTCTATTGGGTAATGGAGTCATTTGCACTTAGTTATAGACTTTACTAGACCTTGACCATGACAATATAATATTATTTTACCACCAAACACACAAAATGATGACAACACACACAAATCAAATAAGTAAACACACACATGTGTTATCAAGCACTTAGGGAACACCACAAACACCATGAGCAAACTATATATATATATATATATATATATATAGCTAACCTAAAAACAAATTCTTCTTCCTAGATCAAAGGGAAGATTTTATAATCTCTTGCTCCATGAGATGAATAATGCAATGAATTAAGCTACCTTTTGAGCCTTGGTCTTATTATCTTTATCTTCTTCTTGAATGCCACTCCTCTTAGTATGTTCTCAAGTGAAACAATAGCTACAAACCAATCACCTATGAAGGTGAACTCATCTTATACTTTAATATCCCTCTCATTATGTTCTTTAGTTGCAACTTCAATGAATGATAGTCCATCTGAGCATGCTTCTTGGTCTTCAATGTCATCTTGAATGACATCATACTTATTACCAGTTGTTATAAGCTCATGAAGATCTTCAAGGAGCTTTGCATACTCACTCCAAACTATATAATTTTCCTCAATGAACTTATCTTGTTCAATATCTTCATGAGCATGATCTTCAATAGGGAACATACCTTTCCAAAGAATTTTAATCTCTTGAAGAGACTAAATGTACTTTTACCAATCATACATGTCCTCTTATCTTTGATCAAATGAGCAAGACCAATTAGAAGAGTACCTTCCACTTTCTCTTCAAGAACCATAGGGCTATCAAGAGTTTTGAATCCTTTTATGTAGTCATGAGGTGATTGCAATGCAACTTCTCCAAGTTTATCTTCTTTCTCATTGTGAACTATGTCAACATCATTCAAGACCCGAGTTTTCTTATGTAGAGACCTTTGAACCTCAATACCAGATGCAACCTCAACAAAGTCAAATGGAATTAAATCTTCGTTTTGAAGCATAACATCAAGACCATCTCCAAGAGCCTCATCTTTGAAAATTGATTTGCATTTCACTTCCCAAAGAGGGGCATCAGTAAGGATCTCCTCATCAAGTTCACTTGAAGAATCTTCAATAGCTACAACTACAACTCTTCCTTCTTCACTTATCTCCCATAGGATAGGTTCCTCTTCAAGAAGGGATGTGGTCGGAGGGCAATGGGTAAGGTCATGAGTTGGAGAGGGAATATGAGATATGATGAAAGGCTCATGAACACATTTGGTAATGGAGGGAGTAATTTTGAAACTTTAAACCTTGGAAATGGTGGATTCTTAAAGGAACTATTATAGGGAAAGAAAATTGAGTTGGGCAATGGAAGGGACATTTTCTTCAATACACACCCTATCTTTCTCATGGCCTCCTTGAGGCTCTTCAACAATTGTAAACTAATTTTCACACTTTTCCACTAAGACCTCTTTATTGTTTTTAATATATTCTTGAATATATCTCCAAGATGGAGTAGCTTGAGGTACTTAAAAAGAGTGAAATGGGGTTTGAATAAGCTCAATGTTTTCTTTGACCTCAATCTCTTGATCTTGGATTGATTCAACTCATTTAATCTTCAACTCCAATTCTTTGATTTGACTATCTATATTATTTTGGAATACCTTATCTTGAAGGTGATTGGTAGCTTCATGAGGATAAGGGACACAAGAGGGATGGTATGAGATATGAGAGGTCTCTTAAGGAGGGATGGGAAAGACTTACAAAATTTTAGATTCTTCCTTGACTTTAACTCCCCAATCTATGGTTGTCTCACCTTGATGACTCCTTAAATTCACCACTTAGTTCTATCTTGGAGTCTTGAAAGACTTCTTAGGGGGTTCTTAAGGAAGAGAAATGATATTTTGTTTCTAAAAATTGGGTTGATCAATAATAATCTTTTCCTTATATTGAATCCTCTCTTGGATTAAATTATAATAAAGGAAGGTTTTAGGAACACATGATGGATTTGGAACACTTATAAGTTCACTTAGGTCTCTTGGGGAAGAATGGGTAGCATATATGAGAGCTGAGGTGGTGTGTATGAAGATAGATAAGTCTGATGGAGTTGGACCTATTTTTCTTCATGGTTTATTAGCTTATCCTTAATTCTTTGAATAATACCACTCACATCCATCATCTCACCTGATAAGCTTTGCTAGTTTGCTCTCTCAATAGGTTCCCATTCTTCTTTCAATAGCTACAATGAATCTCTCATGTCATGAATGAGGTGACTCGGGATATCTTGACCCTATTTCTAATGTGTATTAAGATCTATAATATACCTCTCATATCCTAAGAGAATGTACTTAAAATTTAAAATGGACTGATTTAAGAAGTGACTAAAGTGGCTAAGAACATCTTGAGCTTGAGAAGGATGGTCATATTACTAGTATGATTCATGACAAGGTTGATAAGGATCATATGACTGATATGAATCATAGTTAGGTTGATAAGGCTCATCATAATACTGATAGGAAACATTATCAGCATGATTAAATTTACCAACTTGCATGAAATTGAACTCTACTTCAAACTTAGTCATAACATCCTCATCAAGATAATGTAATGAAACATGACTTATTTTGACTAGTTGACTGGGTTGCTAGAACTAGTTGATCATGCACAAAGTCACCATTGATATTTTGAATACCACCAAAGGCTGATATGTATAATAATAATAATACCAATAATTCTTCCAAAAATTTGGACCTTAGTCCCATTAGACATGCCAAACCTATTATCAATCAATTTTCACCCTTTGGAAGGTAGTTCAAGCCTTCCAAACTTGATGTAACATGGAAACACCTAAAGGTTTTGGGTACCCTATTTGATAGGTGAATCTATAGGTTAAAGGGATAGCTCTCCTTAATGAATCACTTAGGTTCAAACACTAATCTACTAATTGATAGGAAAAGGGAGATAAACATATTGTAATGGAGGTGATACACTAAATATGACTTGACCACTAACAACCATCTAGAATTTCACATCAAACAAGATACTAACCTACACATGACACTATTCCAAATCTATCTCTCTACATCAATGTTTCTCATGAAGGTTTGTGAAGTAATATTGAGCTAAGATGACTATTAAAGAGGTAATTACATGACACTAATGAAAAGACAACTCTATAAAACCCTAAAAACTCCATTTGAACACTTCAAGAGACCTATAAAAAATATTCCAAACTAAACATGAAAACTAAACAAGGATAAACATGCCAAGGAAACAAGACTATCACTTAGTATGATCAATTAATCAATCATGCATATTGAAACCAATCATGGAGAAGGTAAAACCAAGTTTTATTCACACACACACACACACACACATAGATATATATATATATATATATATATATATATATATAGAGAGAGAGAGAGAGAGGTCCAAAAGGAGTTAAAAAAATAAATGAGTTTGAAAATACCCCATCAGGTTCTCAATGACAATTTTTTGTCTCTTTAAGATACTCTTCTACTCCAAGTGGTGTGGAAGTTTCAAACTTGCTTGACACCTTACCTAGCTCTCAAAAACTACCCTTTACCTTGGTTTGTGGAATAAAAAGTTGCCTTATTGATGTTAATATCATGTTGATTTACATGTTTTATCTGATATTGACACCTTTTAACTGATATCTTTAGGTTCCCTTTGACACATCACTTCACTCTCTTGTTAGGTGTCTAGAAATCTCTTCATCTCACTAGGCCAATCTTGCTTACAAGTGTCAAAAATTGAATCCATCTTCTCCAACTCATTATATCTCCATGGATGGACTATTAATATCATATAAAACTTTTAAAAAATCATTTTTAGGTCTAAAACTACCTTTAAGAATTCATTTTTTACCAAAAGCTCCAAATTGGTCTCATTCCTTATAGCCCTGAAATCATACAAACCTCCTTGTGTATAATAATGTATGGAGGTTATTGATAATTTTAGAACATATTTGAGGACCCAATATGGATTTATATTTCCGTGAAAAATTTAGGTTTTGACTCTGAGTGGAAGTGTCCTTTTTATCCTATTCTCTCTCCTTAATTAGGCCTCTTTGCCTATAAATTAGGTTTTGGCCTAAAAACACTCCCACACATGTGAAAATTATAGGAAGTGTTTGATTCAATTTAACCATTCCAATTAAAACCTACATGTCAATTTTAAACACTTGATACCCTGTACGTATGGTTCAAGCATGAAATGGTCAAAAACCCAAATCTAGGTGCTTGAATAGGCATGGGAGATAATTTGAGAGTTTAGAAAGATTTTTTTTTTGGTTATGAGGATTGGAATAATTTTTTTTATATATAAAAAATCATATTACAACTCATAATTTTTAAATTATGTCTTTTTATGTGTTTTTTAGGTCTGTATATAGGTTATTTGGCTTGCAAAACCATGCATTCTCACCTTCTTGACCTAGTAGCTAACTTGCATGGCTTATATATCACTTGGGATACCTATTAATGTGTGTATAATGTTTAATAAAATATTTCAATTCATTATATACTTATTAATCTGATCTATATATTATTTCAACCCTACTTCTTCACATACACACCTATAGTTGTGCATTTATGCCTATTTTGTATGGTATTGTACCTGAATATGCAAACCACTACCATTTTTATGTGCTCATGATACTTGAGAAGGTAAAAGAAGTCATTTATAGGTTTAAACAATTTATTATAATTCATTTTAAGGCATTTTTCTCACATCAAGTCTTTAAGAGGGTTTTAGGAGGGTTTGAAGCTTGTTTTGTTCTTAACAATGGTTCATAGAGGATAGGTCCTCTTTCTCTATCCTAATGACAAAAAAGTGGAATTTTTTGGATGTATAAACCACATATAAACACATTTAAATACCATGAAAAATATATTTCAATATCTAATCAAATCTTTTCTCTTTTATTGATCTCTTCACTAGATTAAGGCAGGGTCTGGAGTGACTTCAGTTCTTAGGGATCATTCATACATATATAAGGTTTGAGGATTGAACTGATGGCATATATCTAAGATATGAGACCCATAACAAAACTTATAATCATATATTTATATCATGAAACTCCTTCAAGGAGTTATGAGCTTCATAGCAAGGCCTTCTTGGATGTGAAAGATTGTGTTAGTGAGAATTGAGACAGATTTTACTTAGAATAATACTCTTAGAAATGCAACTCTTAACCTCAATATTATTCATGGTATATCACATATGTCTATTTATTTTTCACTATGATTTCTTCAAATTTTATTTATACCCATATAAATCATCTCCCATCACACAAAGTCCACACAAAGTGTTATATGCTTGGTTTAGGCTTAATTAGTCTTATATAGGCATGTCCACCTTTGCACTATTTGTTTATTCTAAAGTTCATGTGGAAACATGATGGAATTTATATAATCACTGTAACTATGTTTGATTAAAATTTATATTTATTTGCTTCACCCTAGATAAGAAAATTTCTCTTGACAAGGTAAGTATGCCTACAGGTGGTTAATTAGTTGTGTATGGAGATTTGAAGTGAGTGTGTAGACAATCAATCTTCTCCCTAACCTCTCTTTTATATATTTTGCCTTCATTTGACTCTATAAATTTTATGACACCTCACCCAAAATCCCATATCATTTATTGTATATAGCACTCTTCTCAAGTTTAAAAACCATTTGAGTCACCTAAACAGACTTATAGGTAACCATTATGGTTGTAGGTGTCTTGACTATAATTTAGGATACACACCATTTTAAAAATTATTTCCATCATCTAGTATTCTTAATTTCATTAAAGTGTCCTCATACTTTTTTCCAAATCCCATGTACCTAAATTTTCTCACAAAAAGTAACTTCTTCATTGGTTTACACATAGGTATGTATGTGTAATTTTATGCTTAGTAAGCTTAAATAAACTTGTCTACCTTTGAGACCTATTGACATTTACCTTGAATATCATATAAGGATTATGTTTCACTTTGAAATGGTATTTAGGTTTTATCTTTACTCTTTATTCTCCATGACTTCAATGTCATTCACTTTCTAATGATTATAAGTGACAATTAGAATCTTTTATATGGCGAGATTTTGGAAAGGGTGTTTTGAGTAGGTCACAACTCTTTTAGGATTCAAATTTAATCTCCATCTAATTAATTTGTATTATGACATATATTACTTATTTTATATTTTATATTTATCCCATTCCTCATGAAAATGAAACCTACAGGTCTGCAAACCTGTACATCTGCATTTTCTTGGTTTAAGTCCTCCATGTGGCTTATATATTGTAATCCTCATCCCTGAATGCTTATTTTATTCATAATAATGTCGAATAAATTTATAGAAAGATAAATTTTCATATAAAACTTGCATCAAATATCATTTCCTCAGAGATCTCATGAGGCCAAAACTCTACCTTTTAAAACCTGTAACCATAAAAGTTAACAAAATTGTGAAGGATTTAGAGCCAATAAGAGATCAAGATGCTCATTTGAGATTCAAGGAGAGGATGATAGGTGTTTTATAGGACATATAACAACCAAATATATGCTTTAAACCTAAATTAAACTCCAAACCTTGAAGTGTAACCCCTACAAAATATCTTATGAAGGTCTTATGCTTAAACTCCAATGCCACACGTGTAAGTCTACTAGTTACCATCATATAACAATTTTAAATACATATACAAACCCTATAAATACCTCTTTATGCCCTAATGAGTTCATTTTTTCAAGATAATTTTCCCAAAACATAGCTAATGGGGATTTGATCCTAAAAAAATCACCTTAGCTCCTTAGTGACTATTCATAATGCTAAAGATCTCAATCAAACAACCAATTCTACTAGTTTTAATCCCATAGGTTCCCTATCTCTAGCCAAAATCTTAGCCTCTAACTCTACTTGTAAGGCATGTACCATGAATTTGAAAGTGGCCTTCATGGGCTGGTGAAGAGAGCGATGGGAGATAAAAGGAGTATTATGAAAATTTGAGACCTAAAAATTTATCCCAAGATTTAAAATGACCTATGGAAAATGAAGGGATTCTTTAAAACTATTTTTACCTACATTTGATCTCAACAAATCTGTATAATTACCTTAACTCCCTTATTTGGCATTGAAACTCAAGATTCTGACATCCTATTGACTTGTAACTGCCATAGAAATCATGGAAACTCTTTTTCAAGATTAAAAAAGTGTTATGTATGGATAAATAACCTTGGTGGGCCTTAATTTACATTAGAATTAGTCAAAAACCTCTTTTTCCTTCATTAAACTTTACTTTAAAGCTTTTAAAAGAAACTTAACCTTTCCAAACATACATGAAATGTTATTTGAAGGTGATTAAGGCATGAAATTAATTTTAATAACACCTAAAAACATATGACACAACTTGACCAAGCTTCAACACTCCATGACAAGAATAAGATAATATGCACAAAGACAGAGTATCACCTTAATTTCTCCAAATTTACCTTAAACAATACTAATAAGGTTTTGAAAAGGCTATTTTAAGTCATCCTAAAGAATGAAAAATCTATGAATAATTTTATCTAAACATGACACTCAAGTTTTCACCTATAGGGGTTGAGATTTTGACCTGGGGGATCAAAATTGGTCAACATGTCTACCTCTTGGATATTATCACCAAGGGGGAAACCAACTTGGTTTTTTAGCCAAGTATAAACATGTAATTCATGGTATATATTATAAAAACACATTTATTTCTATGGGATTATGAAGTGAGGGGGTAGGCCCTAATACCAATCTAGTACCATCACCAATACAAATCCTTTTCAACCTAGACTACCTAAAACTATCCATAGATTGATTTCTAGTTCCTTATTACAACCAACTCCCTAGCACATTAATTTCATAATTTATTATGATCTAAAAACATTTAGCAATGACTACTTAGATTAAAATTTACATTAAAGTTTTGTTTCTTTCTCTTTGATCATTGTATTTTGTATTGTAAAACTTGTACTAGCCAACATTAATATAAGGTTTATGTTGTGTGCTACAATTAGATCATACACATTTATCTAATTTATTATGTTCTCAATTATATTTTCTTAGTTATTATTTTCCAAAAAAATGCCTATTTTTAGAACACAAACACCCCTATCAACATAGTCTCTTACAGGCTATTTGTTCTACTTATCTTCAGTACACAATTAATCTATTTGATGATGTCTCTTTTTAGCTTGCTTAGGTTTACCATTTGTAAAACATAGTCAAATAGTTAAACTATGTATTTTGCATCTTTTCTTGTTGGTATGTCCTATAGACTTTGTTGACCTAGTCAACTTTGTACCTTGTGGTCGATATTATTCTATATTTGGCTGACTTTGTCCTTATTTTTCCTCTTTTCTTTCTGTTTTCATAGTCTACCTTCAAGCATCATGAAATTCCCTATCAAAATATTTTTATACAACTTGAATCCATTTAGACACTATATGGGATGTTTTTTTCTTCCTACCTTTTCTAACCAAGAGTATCTTCACTCTTGGAACATTTTTTATCATCCCTCATCTTTGGACTATAATATAGTCCAAATAACTCCAATAAATGATATTGATGCATTAGATCCATTCTTAACTTCTCAATATAATTCTCACTTTAAGGCACCTTATTATACTATGGGTGTAATTGACATAATCCTAACAAACAACCCCATGGGAAACCCTCTCAACACCAATAACCCACCTCCTAGCAATCCACCACCTAGCAACCCTCCCCCTAATATTATTTTAGGGAATGTTCCTCCTACTAATCCTAATCATCCTCCTCCCAAAACCAATCCACCTATTGATACCACTCAAATTATTGCATAAATAATGCAATAAATGAACATCATGCAAACATCTAAGACCTTCAAATGATGCAACTACAACATCATTTTATAAACATGTCTAATCACCCTCCTATTGTTCTTCCCCAAAATAACTAAAATATCATCCCTCTACCTCTTAAAGATGACATGGGAAATATCATTACCCAACCTATTATGTGCAACAATATGCTTCAACACATTCAAAATGAACCTTTATCCCCTTCATTGTATCTATTGATATTGGTAATATAGCTTCAACTATAAAATATGATGGAACTAAAGACCCCACATGTTTTTTAAAGAATTCAAAAATCTTTATAAAGAGTGGATTCAAACTAATACTTTCACCACTACTAAAATTTTAGTTGAAACATTCATAGGTGGCATATTATAATGGTATAACCAACTTCCTCAATATTAAATATCGTAACTTGAGGATTTAGTCAATCCTCTAGTTAAGGAATTTCAATGCAATGATCTTCCCTAAAATTGTCTTATTCATTTCATTAATGCTAAATAATCATATTCTAAATTAGCTCATGATTTTATCAAACAATGGAAATCTTTGGCTCACAAAGTAAATGACAACATGACTGATGATAACTTGTTCAAACTTTTCATAACTTCCTTAACACCTTCCCTCCAATACAAGGGTTGAACTTTTGCTCCTCAAACTTTAAATGATGTTATTGATCAAGCTAAGCAATAAAACTTTCTCATGAAATAATTTGAACCCAACACTAAAACCATCAAGGGATATTTCCAACACTCAACCAATGAAATCACTGGAAATCCTCCTCAAACAAAACTAGGAGTATCCAAAAAGCTAAAATCCCTAAGATTACCATATGCCACTAATTTTTCAACAAATGAAACAAATTTTAGCACCTTGTAAACCATTCATGTATGCTAATAACCCACCCACATGGTATGACCCTAACAAATTTTATTAGTTTCATGTTGATATAGGTCATTCCCATGAATCATGTCATGGGATTATAAAATTTGTCATTTATTTTATGCTAGAAGATACATTCAATCACGATGCCATGATCAAAATCTATCATCATGATTATGTTAATGCTTCTTAAAATAAACAAGATTTCAAGCCTTCTTCCTATAACAAACCAAAAATGTTTTCTACATCCAACCCTCAACATTAAAATAAGGATATTTATGCAAGTGATGCTGACTATGATCAATACTATACCAATTCTTAATACATGAATGCGGCTAAAGTAAATTATCACTTTAAACCCACCCCCAAAGATCTCATCAGAAAGCCAAAGAAGAAATCAATCAAAGAGAAAATTCTCAAAGATACCACTACCACTAATATACCTTTTGAAATGAATGAATAAACACTTACACATTCAAAACCTCCAACTATCTCTCTTCCTACCAAAATATTTTACCTTTCAATCCTCCTACTACTTCTTCATCTTCAAAAACTCATTGGAATTTATTAGAAGAAATTAAATCTATGGCTTAAAAAATACCACTCGTGGATTTATTTCTCACTTCTCCATATCATCATAAATTCCTAATGAAACAACTATAATAAATTAAAGAACCATCTTCCCTAGAAGTGGAACAACCATCTCACGAGCCTTTACCAATAGAAGTTTATACCATTGAAATTGTTTGTCCTTATTTTAAACCTTCTATCGAGTTACTTGAATAAGACATGATCAATGGTGAAATTATCTTTCAAGTTGATGACCCACCTCTCTTTATTAAAATCACCATTAATACCACCCTTATTTGAAAAGTCTTAGTACATGAAGGTTTAGGGATTAATGTGACATCTCTTTGGATAATTTAACAACTTAGGTATAATAAATATCATCTCAAGGAAACTCATCCAACATGTCATGGATTTAACAAGACCAATCAAAAACCACTTGGTTGTATTTTTCTCCCTCTTACTATTAGACCCAAAAATATATGTATTAAGCACATGGTTCTTGACTTACCATTATCATATAATATACTCTTAGGCCACCAATGGACCCATCACATGAGGTCTATTACCTCTTCTAGTAGCCAATGCATCGAGTTTATTCATAATTTCAAATGGTATAAATATGAGGTTGATCTTAATCCATGGAGTATTCAGCTTCCCAATTCCAAATCTTAGTACCAAATTCTAACTATTCCATGAATTAATAGTGCACCTTTACCTAAATTCATCAATATGAATCTATATTTATAAGTCACTCTTTCTTATTTTGATGATGATGAGCCAAATTATTTTCAAAACACTTGTAATACTACCAATCTACCTACTTACATTTTGAAGTGGCTCCCTCCTTCCTTGTTACCTCATGATTTTACCATCCTTCACATTGATGAGATCAATGATTACCCTCCTCTATGTAATGCACATGAAGAATATTACATATAAGATGATTTCACTTGTAATGAATATGGAGTGGCCAAGTTATTTCAACCATATCACCTCAAAAATTTAGTGATCTAGGTGTATCTCCTTTTGATGCTCCTCTAGAGACACAAGCATGTACTATCTCTCCCACCTATGACTATAACTACATCATGGTCCAAGCTCAATCATGAGACTTAGATGTTCAACACTATCAAAAAACATTAGATAAAATGAATGTTTTCAACTAAGAAGTTCATGTCATTTCCATGGATAGTTAGAACCTGAAGGTCATGTACCTCTAGTTGATTCTCCACTTCTCGATACTTCTTGGGTTATTGAAAAAATCTTACCTCTCACAAATTCAAAACTTTTAGAACCTTATATGACTCTTATCTCACTAATTACCTTACCAAATCCCTTCCCTAGTAATGATTCTAAAGATACACCTATTATCAATCCAATTAAATCTAATCAACCTTCCTTCACAGTTCTACCTACACTCGAGATAACCTTGGATGTCAAGGTAATTTATGTATGCTAGATACATTATGAATATTATTTTCATGGTAAAAAAATAATTTATATTGAATTATATGTGGAATACTATGGACCTTTACCCACGTTACCTAGTGATGAAGGCATACTTGAGTTAATCCATGCCATAAAACCTCAACTTCCTTAGCAACATAAAAAAATTTAGAATTTTAAATGAAAGGCTCCTCATTTTAATAACCTCATTGCTATCATATATCCCAAAACCAATCCCATTTTTTATGTTCCCAATGCTTTGTATCATTTTAAAGATGTAAATGCTATTTTCATTGAGGAAACTAACAAAAATGAATATAGCATACCCTCATGTCCTCAACCCATAATCATCTCTAGAGAACTCACATCAACCAAGCATGATAAATTTAGCCTATTATTTAATAAATAATGTGAGACTTTCACTTTGTCATATGAAGACATGTTAGGTATTGACCTTATTATCATTGTGAAAAACATCATCACATACTCAAACACCAAACCTGTCTGATAAAAATAATGGAAATTTCCACTCAATGCCATAATTAAATTATCAAAATATTAGATGATAAATTTATTAAACCTATGGAATATTCTAAATGGGTGTCAAACATTTTTCTTATTCACAAAAATATCACCATGGTTATTTTCATATGCATCGACTTCCACAATCTTAACCTCACCTATCCCAAAGACAATTTTCCATTACCTTCAATAGATGCCATCATATATTCCACTACTAGATATAGAATGTTCACCCATGGATGGTTTCTCAAGCTATAATAAAATTCACATAGCCCTTGAAAACCAACACAAAATAAGATTCACTATGGAATGGGGCACCTATTTCTATGTTAAAATTCCTTTCAAACTTAAAAATGCCAGAGTTACGTATCAACATGCCATGACCCACATTTTTCATTATTTCATACACAAAATTGTGAAAAATTATGTGGATGACCTTGTTGCAAAATCAAAAATTTTCACAACCCATCTCTTTTATCTAGCCATCATATTCGATCGATTAATCAAGCACAAAGTTAGATTCAACCCCTATAAATGTGTCTTTAGCATTACATCTAGTAAGATATTAGGATTCTTAGTCTCTATTCATATTATTGATGGAAATACTACTAAAATCAATGCTATAGTTAACATTCCCATTCCTTGCTCCATTTTGGATATTCTCACTTACCTCTGCAAGCTTGGGGCAATTTGATGATTCATCCCAAAAATGGCTTATCAGATATATTTTGTTAATTCCCTTATTTGAAAAGGTAATGATATATAATGGATTTATCCATGTCAAAAGGCATTTGAAAACATGAAATAATCATTACTCCATCCTCCCACCCTTTGTCCACCTTCTAATGATCATCCTTTGATTTTGAACACCTTTTTTACTCCCATATCAATTGGGGTAATGTTTTCCAAAAAAGATGATATTGAAAGAGAATACACTATTTACCATAATAGTTGAGGCCTCATTAATTAATAAAAACATTATACTAAAGTATAATTTTATTGCATCACTGTCTACTTCATAGATAAAAATCTCCATCACTATATGCTTTATTAAACCACCTATGTCATTGTCTATTATGATACACTTCATTTTTTCTCCAAAGCATTTCTACATAGAGATATAATTGGCAAGTGGATGGTTATCTTAATAGAATTTTACCTTTGAATTATAACACAAAAATACATCAAAGGGCAGGTCATTGCTGACAAACTTGCAGTGGCACCCATACTCACTACAATCACCTTCAAGATAGTCTCCCTGATGATAACATTCTCTTATTGAATGCATTAATCAAGATATCTCTCTTAAATATTATTTCCATAAATTTTATATTTATTTTAAGGCAAAAAATCAAGAAGATACCTATGTCATCCCCAATACTCCTAAATCCAAAGTAGTTATTGAAGAGCTTCCTAAAGTCACCATCGATTTGCATGAATACACCTAGACCCTCCACTTTAATGGCACCAAATATCCCCAAGGAGATGGGGTAGGTTTTATACTAACTAATTTTCATGGAAATATCATCCCTCTAGAAATTTGGCTAACCTTTGATGTCACTAATAACATGGCAGAATATGAAGTTTTAATCTTAGGTATGAAAGTGGAAATTGGCTTAGATATCCCATATCTACATGCTTTGGGTGACTCCCAACTTATCTACCACCAGGTTAACAGTGATTACCAACGTAAAAGTGAAAATCTTATAGATTATCATCAAATGGATACAACATTAACAAAAGAGTTTGCCTCTTTTACCATTGAGCCAATTTTAAGAGATTAGAACTCTATCTCTAATTCTCTTTCTTCTTCAACATCTCTATTTCAACTTCATCAAGTACTTAATGATTCCCAATTTATTATTCAAATAATAAATTTACCACATTCTATCAAATCACATGATTCATTCATCTATCACATTGAGACTATCACTATTTAATAGAGCCCATGGTACGAAAACATCATCTAATGCTTCAAACATCAAACCTATCCTCCAAACATGAATTCTCAAGAAAAAACTAGAATTCATAAACAAGATTTAAATATGTCTTTTGATACAACACCCTTTATTATCATAATGTAGAAGGTACCCTACTCCACTGTGTAATGCAAAAAGAGATCCCTCCTCTCCTTTAACAAGAACATGGGGGCATTTGTGGTGGTCACTATAAAATACATACTACCATACATAAATGCTTATGTATGGGATATTTTTGGCCTATTTTAGAAAAGGATTGTTGTATGAAACACACCCCACCTTATATTATTGATGGATAAGTGGGGACACATTTGGTTTTAGAAAATTTATTCATGGTAGGGTTGTACATGCATGTTTATCCTATTACTTATATTTGTAAACTTTGCAAGTTTTAGAATTTAAGCACCTTTTTTGCATCTATTTTCCTCTTGAAACCAAGTTTCACTGAAATGACTCATTTTCACTAATCTATTAATGAAAATTTTGGAAAGCTTACTATGTATGATATGTCTTTAGAATTATTAGTATTCAGATTCAATTATTCATAATTATCAACATTTTGAAACATAAAATTTTGGTTTTTGACATTTTGAAATTTTGGACTTCAGCATTTTGGTCTATAGGATTTTGTTCTTTAGATCTTATTATTCAAGAAATTTTCATTTAGTAACTTTTTAATTTGGTAACTTTTCATTTGGAACTCTCATCTTCACCAAGTTTCTATGATAAATCTTCCCAAATAATAATTTAGTATTTGGGAAAAGTGTTCAATATTTTGGATTTTGAGAATAGTTTTATGAATCCCCCCAAAGAACATTTTGGTCTTTGGAGTTTTTCATTTAGAACCCTTGGCTCACAAAAAATTAAATGGTTTATCCCAAACAAAGTGTCAACGCTTGACTAAGCCACACATTGATAGGTGTCAAGAAAAGCATCATCATGGCACCCCTCCATATGAGTAAGCATCCTACATGGCATTTCCACTAGACCAAGGTGGTCAAGTTTGAATTAAATAAACATGACAAGATTGGAGATGTTTGTGATTAATGGTGCATGAACTAAACTTTAATGATAATAAACTATAACTTTGAGTTAATAACCAACTTCACATTCATTGATTATCAATGAGCTTGAGTGAATACTACCCTCTGATAATTCAAGCCCTAGTTACATTCAATCAAGCTATAATTTGTATAGAATAGTACCAAACCACCATTATAATGAGCCATATTTATTTTATCACTAAGAAATAACAATAGTATCTTCATCCAAGGTATGCAGGGTAGGTCAAGCACCATCTATGTTTTTTTATCAAAGATTAAATAGAGTATATGGATATAATTTTTTATGCCTTCATGTTTAATGGTATCTACACTAGCTACTCAACTTTATGGGAGGCTATATAAAGCATCAACACATTCACCGATGAGGAAGACATCTCTCTAAAATAATAATATGTAGCAATTGACCTACTTCCCTTCAAGTACCAAGCACTTTAGTATGATACTATTAAACCTAAGGTCATGCCATGCATTAACCTATTATGTGACTTGTTTTTTAAGGGAAGGATTGCAAATGACAGTTTTCTCCACTATGCCAATCATAACATAATCATCAACTACATATAAAGGGAAGTGTTTTAAATGTATTTACACTTTCCAATCTTGGATGCCACATTTGATTTACATAGTGTAACCCTTTTGGAGAAAAATAACAATATAGAGAAGACAATGAACAAATGACTTCTCCCTAGAAATTTTTTTTCACTCAAGAACAAAAATCTTATGCCCATCACCAAATTTTGGATGGGAATTTACATTATTATGGTACTACTAAACTACCTTTATGGTCACCCAACCATCCACTTCCTTCACTTGAGGATTGCTCAACATGTTGCTCACTTTAAATGCACCTTTCCATTAGGAGAGATTATCAACGCTCAATTGCATTAACTGATATTGCATAAAGACAAGATGCCCCAAGGGGTAATTTTTACATGATGTCCTACCTTATTAATGATATCATGGGTACTATCTAAAAATACAATGGATCTCTTCAGGACCCAAAATTATATCTAAAATAGGATTTGTGATGTCTATTCATTTGTTCATATTTATATATATATAATAAATATATTGAAGTTTGAATAAAAATTATATCCATAGGTTTGGAGGGTAATTCATGAGGAACCCATGCCCATACTATATAAAAATATTACCAATTCACTCATGTCTATGGGTGAATACTGGTTATATCTAGATTACACTTTGATAATGGCTATTGGGCACATGGTTGATCCTTTATGCATCCCAAAATATGTCCCTAACAAGATGGATGAGTAATAAATTGCTTATCAGTTATGGGATCGATGAAGATTTGACTAGAATCAATAAGAACACATTTCATATATCTCATCTCATGATTGGTAGGATGTGTTAGACCTTTCATAAACGTTTTAGGGAAGCTAGAAATTTTAAGAAAGCATATGCCTTAGCTACCTTGGCCCATAGAGATTGGGACCCCATGGTAAAGTACAAAAACATGTTCATAATATAGGCATTTAGTATAAGCATGATCCTTATAAACATAATTTCCTATTTCTCAATGCAAAAGATGACATTCTGGAAAGGGATAGGGTAGTTAGAGTAAATGAAGATTTCCTCAAGGTAATTCAAGTATATCCTTCCATCATAATTGAGTACGCACAATACAAGATCCCACCATCAGGAGGATAAAATTATTTAGACTTTTGGAAAAATAGACCTCTTCAACAATCGCATGATCAAAGTCAAGACCCCCAAAATCCACCCACCATGATGATGGATATAGATCAAGAGTAGGGTGAAGGGTAAAATTTAGTTGATGCAAGATGAATGGAAGAGGAAACTTCTCAAGTTCAATCACCCATAGTTGAATTGAGTAAAATAAAGTAGGAACATAGAGAAGAGACAATTTATGCAAAGGAGAGATCTTTTAGGAAAGAAAAGGAGCCTATCTGTAAAAACTCCTATGACTTAGAGGACTTCACACCTATTATTATATCCTTGTCAACCATAAAATCTAATTTGGAAGTCCCTCTTTCTACCCAAAAAGTGACTACTCTTCTCATAGGAAAGACAACCATATGCTATAAGAGGAAGTCCAAGGTAAGAAGGCCTCAAGGGTGGTCTACAGAGGGACCAAGTGAATAAACACCACCCTCAACTAAAGATCATATAGTGGAAGAATAATATGAATAATAACTATAGTAAGCCAAAGTATTGATGTTGTAAGGACTCAAAGGAAAGTCACCCCTTGGGAGTGACAAATTAGGTAAATGTTTTCTTCCTCATAATCCCTTAGTCTACCCTTATATTACCACATTTCCATTTATCACTTCTTTCCCTACTATGTCACTATCTCAATTTGGCTTATCTCTATATCCATTGTTGTAACCATTCCTTTGGTTACCACCTCTATTACTATTACTACCAGCCAGCCCAACACTCAATTTCTAGCATCCTCTACTCAGTTGAGTTCACCCATGCCTTCCTTAGGAGTAATTTAGACCACAAGAATGGTAGCCACTAAGAAAAATACAAGGAAGAAGCATGTCTACATTGTCCACCAAATGTCACATTTTGTTAATGTAGATTGGTCAAATATAATATGGCCTTCCATGCCAAATATAGCTCATGAGGCTAAGCCTTCAGAAGATGCAAAAATAGAGGCACAAATAGTAGACCCAACACAATTAACACTTACATACTAGGTTAAGGAACTAGGATCTTCACCTTCTAATAGGCCATACCTAAATATCATTGATCTACCCATTGTGAGTTCATTATTTTACAAGTCTACTAGATCTATCCAAAAGGTGAAGAAAATAAAGGTGGAGGATAGCATTGGGTGAAGCTTGATTCTAGAGGAAAGATAAGAAGTCTATTCTCTTTCCAAAAGATAGAATATAAGAATAGGTTAGTCCCCTTTCATTGATGAGTTTAAGTCATATATGGAGACCCATAATGGAGCCTTGTTATAAATCTATGAAGGTACTGAGTAGGCTAGGAAAGAGCTAGAGCAAGAATTAGAGAACATCAAAAAATAACAAAAGGTCATTCACGTTCCCTCTGAGATTTAATAAGATGTAAAAATTGAAACATTAAGGTTGTATGAGATACTAGACACTATTGGATCTTTGAAGACAAAATTGGCCCCTCATTTAACTCAAATGGCCAAATTATTCAAATCCCTAAAAGAATATGAGAACAAGTTGAATATTTTGGTTTGATATACCCCAAATAAGGATTTTAGCTATCTAGAATTGATGTCACCCTTATAAATGACAAATGCATTGAATTTAGTGGTCATTCAAACCTAAGAAGCAAGGAAGTAGATAACATCTATTAATGCCTTAGTCTCAAAAATAGATAAATAGGATAATCAAGTAGTATAAATTTTGAAAGAATAATAGTTGATGAATGCATGGGATGGCACTAAAAATTTTGTGGTGAGGTCTATTTTTTATCAAATTATTTAGCAAGCCTTAATAAAATTCAAGTAGAATTTGCAGGGGTTAACTATCAAAGAGATTGAGATTAGGTTGAGTTTTTCAATGAAGAAGGCCATAAAAGTGTAGATATTTTAGATAGGCTTCAGAGCTACAAAAGTTGAGCATGCACAATTAATAACACAAGTGAATAGGGTGAATAGGCCATCTATTTTGGATATGAAGATAATAAGAGCATAAGATGCTATCAAATATAAACACTACCAAGACCTGAAAGTAAATAGGAAGTCTAACTCCACTCCAACTACTAGCTCATCTAATGTGCTTGTTTCAACACAACTTCCATCTACCAATTTAGTAGCCTAGACTCTGGTTGTGAGAAAAATATAGATGTGTTAATATCAATGTTGTATTAAATTTAATGTTTGAGATTTATTTGAACTAACTGAAACTAGTTAGGCTTCATTGCATTCATGTTACAGTTAACTAAAATATTTTGCCAACATGCACACATTGCATGATTGTTTAAAGCTAGGCTATTGTAATCTATGAGTTGTAACATGAAATTTTATGAATTAGAACTAGAATTAGATTATATTTAATCAAAAATGTAATCTAAATCTTTACTAAAATGGAGGATGAGGCAAATCCTACCCCAATTATTTAAATATATGTAAAACCCTTCACCAATTGCAAAAGGTTTATTTCTCTACAATGGTTTCAAATCAATGTGATGTTTTATGTTTCATGTATATAATTTATTCTTGACCCCCTATTTATATAGGTTTAGTATCAAAGGAGATGATCAATAGAGTTACAGTCAACCTCTGGCACAGTGATACTTTCATGCTTGATTGCCATACACAATCAACCAAGTGAGGTGTCTTGAAGTGTGAGAACATTAAAATAAGGTATATGAAGAGTATAAAGTTGATGAAAACCTTATTATAACATGATATATCAATCCAATCCATCCAAATGGAATAAAAAAACTATAATGACCAATGCAAACTATACACCCGATCTTGCACCACTGGTATGCACCTACATGTGCCTTAGAGAGAGTCAATCAAGTTGGAACAAAGTAGTTATCTAGTTTTGATTTCTTTATGGTTGAATGGATTAGTTGAATAATTTTATAAGGTTTAAGATGAATCATAAGGATAGATTCCAATCATATATCCTATATCCACCTCCACTACCTGTATACTAAAATGTCCACTTATAAGTAATCCCATAGAGATCTAGAAGTGTTGTATGAAGGAGGTCGACAAGTTTTGACACCTTCATGAAGTTTAAGGAATTATAAAATGTCATGAGAAATAATTTTGAAACTATATAGCGGTAGGTAGACCTAAGGAATTGTATCCATATATGGTGAATGAGCTTCGGGGACAAGTTTCCCTAAAAACCCCAAAAGAAAGCCCTGTGTACTTTTTGGTGATGTTATATAATAGTGTTGCAAGGAGTCTAGATGAATTAAATTGCATCTATACTGTATCCATCATGAATGGGTCTTATCTTTAAAAATGAGAGTGGGTGTTTGGTCCCACAAGTGATGTAATGGAGACTTAAAAGTCACATATCTATTCACTACAACTTTTTAGTATTTTCTACAGTTTTGAACTCTCAAATAGATTTGCATCCCAAAGTGGCATAACAAGAGAAAACCTTCATTGTTAGATGATCCTATTAAGGTAAGAAAATTATTTTTGATTCTAAGGGAATCAAATAAGGTTGTATATCA
This sequence comes from Torreya grandis, assembly GCA_037957365.1. Lineage (NCBI taxonomy): Eukaryota > Viridiplantae > Streptophyta > Pinopsida > Cupressales > Taxaceae > Torreya > Torreya grandis. The sequence goes on along the minus strand of JARHVA010005977.1, from coordinate 926,467 downwards.
GGTATTGACCTAATTTTTCACCTATAGGTGTACTCATACTCCCAATAAGTCTACCTACAACTTGACAAAAGCTACCTACAATCTCACAAATCAAACTTTGGTACTTAAAGTAGTATACATGAGCATTAGATTATTGAAGTTGGTTAAAGGACATAAAATTAACCCTATGAGGATTAAAATAGGTTTTCAACATTGGTAATTCACCTATAGGATCCCTTTTTACCTCAATAAGGTCAACTACAGTTGACTATAGTAGAATAGTGACTGTGCACTAAGGTATGACTGTTTAAAGGTTGGCATAACATGAACATGGATTGAAAAAATCTATATGGATGTCACATGGAATTATAATACTTAAAGAGATTTTTATGGAAGTTAATAAGGCCTTTATCATACTAGTTCTTACCTACAGGCATCCCTTCCTTGAGTAAAAACATAGTCATAGTTGATTGCAATTAAGCTTGGTAAAATAGAAGGTATGCATACAGAAGTTGGAAAAGGTTGAAGTGTTATATGTTTTTTAATGGAATAAAAGTGATAGTAAACACCTCAAGATATTCCCCTAGTATTTAAATATGATATGGAGAGGTTTTCAATGGGGAACCTACAATCTATATTCAAAACCCTACACACAGTGAGTTCTCATACAGTTTGTCTCAAGTTTTAATGTGTTTGGACGTGTTAAAAGTTTGACATGGCCCTATAAATTTTTAAAAAGTGTTAAAATAACTTAAATAATACCCTCATACATATATTTTTTCTAGGACAATAGGGGATATGCCATCTATTCTATCTTAGACAAAGGGCACTCCTAGAAGGTCATTTCCTATAGGTTGGTCATACAAATGCTATGAGGATGAGATAAAAAAAATTAAAAATTTTAGGAGGATGTAGTAATATGTGTTATAAATGGAAAAACATGAATAAAGTCTCACAAGGGTTATAAACTAAACAAGGTGGCCTAAACCACAAGTATGTAGGCAAACCCATTAGGTCTAGTCTAGGCCTAAAGCCCTCAAGGGGGTTTGCTATCACTTTTGACACTAGAAGAGAGTTATAATAAGTTGTAACATGTTCATATGGGATTATAAAGTGTGTTTGAGATTTTATATTATAGAGGAGACCACAAGGAATCCACATTTTGTCTCAAACCAACCTCAAGCCTATATAAAATGGAAGATGAAGCTCGAGAGGCTAACTTGAGAAGCTCACAACAACATGGATGTTTAACATGGGGGTTTGAATATTTTGGATATGTTTAATGAGGTCTTGAACAAATAATTTGTGTATTTTTTTTCACAAATTGGGTGTTGGGATTGTATGAACCATCCTTAAGGACCAAAACATCTCTAAACCCTCCAAAACCCTTGGTAGTGAACCGATGAGGAAAATGAAGAAAAAGAGGCATCTAATAGGGATAGAGTGAGCATGAAAGTGACTTATACTTGAAAAATGCTACCTATATCTCCGTCACATCAAGTTTAGTTGTACATTATTTGTATGGACAGGGGGTAAAACTAGTTTTCTTGATAGTTTTGTGTTATTTAGGTTTGGAAGTGTTTTAAAAAATGTAAATCATTTTGGGAGATATATTATAACTTGAGATAAACTCCCATGTCCTTTTATTGCATTAGATAATCTAAAAAATGCCTTTGCTAACACCTTCATCTCAACCAGTCCAAACTAGCATAGTGAACAAGCAAGTGAGAAGGTTAAAAATATAAATGGGAGGCATTTTAAGGTCTACCTGATGGGTCTAAGTGCATGAATGATACTTAAAATTTTAATACATTCCTTAAAAATTGGATTAAAAAAATTGAATACCTCTTTGATTCCAAGTGTGAGAGGTGAGTGAAAGAGGGGTGATTATGACTGCAGGCAATACTAACTCATCTCCAAAAGAATATTGATGTGTAAGGACACCTCAAATTAATTTTGGAGTATGTTTATAATTATACCCTCATATTTAAATCATCTCATTTATCCCTAGTCTATTTTGGATTGTTTTAAGGATGCCAAATAATGAAGACAGTTTCTAGGCAAATGAATGAAGATCCTACACCACATGTTAGGAGTTTCATGCTTTGAAGTACATTTGTCCAAGTATACCTTTCATGTTGTATCCCATACTTAATTATTATATAGTTTTAACTCCTTATTTCATATTTAAACATGTTCTAGTAACTCTTGGACTTCATTCTCTTCTGTCCTCCCTCAAATTCTATAAGTAGTAGTCACTTTGGCTCTTGTAGACTAATTCCATTCCATGTATGGTGAATACCTAATAGATTGGTGTTTTAATGTTCATTTGAATAATAAATGAATTTTTGTTTTTATTTAATGAATATTTTTTCTAAGTGTGCAAAGTGATGTATGGTGATGTTAAGTGATAATCTTCTATCCTTGCTTCTCCTTATCCTCTCATGTTTATGCAAGAGTTTCTATTCTAACATGTCATATAGAGTATATCTAGTGTGTTAGCCTCATTTCAAGTGTAAAATTGTACTTATATTGTGAAACCTAAATTCTAATTCACTTACCTTGTGTTGTCTCATGCATATCACCTTTATATTGAAACACTTATGTTAGAACCTTTTAGGACTTTGAAGTTGATTTGTAGGTCTTGTTGCTTAGTCAAAGAAGAATGATGGTCTTGTGTAAATAATTTTGGTGTATCAACCCCTTAGATTAGATTTATTTCATTCATACTTATATCCCTTTTCCCATAATTAAATAGTTAGTCTAGTGAAAATCACTTCAAGGCAAAATTTAGGGAGCTAGGCCTTAAACCTAGAAGTCTACTTATACTATAGGTAAAACCACATACCTAAAAGTATTCTAATGTTGCTAAAATATGGATGAGGATTGAAAAAAATCCTATAGGGTGAAATATTTGGTGCCAATAGTTATCTCATGCCTGATGGGACCCATTATCCTCAAGTTAACTTGTTAAGGTGAATGATGGTCTTGACAACATCAACTATAAATTTGTGTGTTACTCAGCATTTGTTGACTCCATTCAAGGTAAAATATGGTTGTTGACCATTATTTTTTCATAAATTTTCTCTCATAATTCATGGTCCTTACTATTTCATCATCTATTAGAGTTTGCAATCCTATAAATCCACTTATTCATCTTGAACTTCCTCTTAAAGTTCAATACCCTTAGCCTAATTTACCCTTTGAAGACCAAGAAGATTTTTCTAGTCAATAAAGTGAAAAACTTGAAGAAATCATGGATAGGAAACATGACTTCCCTAATTTCAACACTAAGTATATAATCCATCTTGATTCATATGATTTCATCCTACCTAGTGATATAAAAAGTGTGCCCACATTAAATGGTGAAGGTCATGTCACACCTAGTGAACACATCAGGGATATCTCTAATTTTTGTAGATTTCATAATGTCACTAAAGATAAAATTTCCATTAGACTCCTTTCCATGTCCCTTAGATGGAAATCACTTGATTGGTATAAGAATTTACTCATTGGATGCATCACATCATGGGATGAATTTGGAGTGTTTCTAACTTCAAGGTTTGAAGATGAAAGTGACCATACTTATGTCATACATCAGATCAATGTGATCAAACAACCCCCAAGGAAATAATGCATTAATTCAATGAGAGGTTTTAAAATACCTGGTATAAATTTCCTCCTCCTATGAGACCACATGCTAATTTTGTCTTCCCTACATACTTGAGAGCCATTGGTATTGATATTGTAATCATGCTTCAATCCATGGATGGTTTCACGTTTCTTGAAGCATATGAGCTTGCCATTAGAGCTTAAAATGACCTCATTAAATATGGTAATCTAACTCCAAAAGTGTATATGACCTTGCTACCTAATGTTCCTACTACTACTCCAAACATTTCTCAAATTCTTAATGCTAATGCTAAGCATAAGACTATTTTTAAGAAGGCAGAAGATGATGTTGATTGGAGGGAAAGATTCCTAGCCTTAGAGGCTCAAACTAGGAAAGCCAACAAAATGTCTATACAAATCCTTATCCCTACCAACAACAATATGGTCAACAATATTGGAGAGGAAGAGGCCAAGGGAATCCTAACTTTAATAGGCCTGCTAATGTGTATAATCTCGATTCTACATCCAACATAAGAGAGATGGTATCAATGCATATCAACCTGGTGTAAGGAGAAGATTGGAAATAAGGCAAATTCATGGATGCCAATGAGGGTAGAAAGAAATATATAATTGTTCAAGGAGGATTCACTCCTCTCCTATCAGCTGAAGATGAAGTCATGATGTAAATAATTGAAAGTGGATAACCTCATGGAGAAAGCTTCACTAACTTCCTAGTTGAGGACACTTTTATGCTCAACAAAGGAACTTCTAATGTAGACAATACTATGGATAAGATTAAGGCTCTATGAGATGGTAATATCATGATTATAATTTCATATAATCCTTCTACAAGGTAGCAAAACATGTTTGCAATCATGGTAGTCCCAAGTACTCCTGCACCTTCTCAAAATTAGATTGTGGTAAGGTCTGTTCAATGTGTTTCAATTCCTTAAGTTCCAAACACCTCTTTTCCTCCAAGGACTCAATAAAAAGTAAGTACTTTTGCCCTAATCATAGTGTATTCATTGAATAATGTGAAAACATCTATCTATTTATGGGATTGCCTCCATATGCATGGCTAAAATGATATCTTGTAAAAGTAGCTATCCATGATTCCTATTAGTCCTTCACCTTCAAGTCAAATTCATGATCATGTATCTCTTACCAATGCCCATAAAAACATTTTTGAACCATATAATAAAGATGAGAAGCCTCCACCCTTCTATCTCATCTTCATAGTGGGTGACAAATTAATACATAATTGCATAGTTGATAGTGGTGCTTCTACATCAGTCATGCCCAAAGTTGTAGCTGATAAGTTGAGCTTAAAATATGAACCCCATAGAAAAAGAATTGTTTAGATAGATGGTACACTTTCTAGGACAATTATGTTGAGCAAAAACTTGAAGGTTTTCCTACATGACTGTCCTAGTTTTCCCATCCTTCAAAGCATTATTATTGTAGACCTTCCACTCATTTTGTAATTTGTCTTTTAGGAGAATTTATAGCCAAGATAGTTGGCTACCTCTTAGTTGATTGGTCCTTCTTGTCCTTTAGGACAAGGTATGGAACCAAGGTGACCATAAGAACCTATCCTCTTTCTATATTTCACATTGATCCTTATGTAGAGGCAAGTTCAAATTTGATTTATGTAATCAATGAGAAGGAGTCTAATGTGGATGATGGTGCTTCTAAACTTGAGGGTATAACTAATGTTTTTCTAGATGAATACGGTATAGATTATTATGATCATGATCCTTATTCATACTTTGATAAAATTGACCTTGGCACCTACATCATCCATAAAGATACATTGGAGGGAGCTAAGGTAAGTGTTAAGCATCCTTTCTCACAAGCTATAGAGAGTAACTACTTGATTCATGTCTATTATGATGATGGATTGCAGAATCTAATTGATCACCATAGTGGGAAGAATGATTTTTTTCCTTGTAATTGATGAAGCTTCCCATTTTATTCTTTTTTGGAATTAGGTGTTTAATTCTTAGGGAAATAAGGGTCTAATTATAAGTAAATTATAAATTAATGTGTCTTAATTAGCCTACTGATTTGTGCAAATAGATATGTATTTTATCTTTTCTAAAAATATAAAGAAGTGTAGATAAATAAAACTTAGATTATTCTAGGTCAAAATGGATGATTTGAGATCTAGAAATTGCTATGTAGGGATAGTAGACTATCACAAATAGAACCCAAAAGATTATTTTTAGATTGGATAGGAGCACCAAACTCTGGACACCCTAATACTTGGTATTTCAATCCACTTTTTGAAGCTATTATCCCTTTTCAAAGATTTTATCCACTTCTAGTTCTATTGTCTTAGTGGTTTAGTTTTTTAGGGTTTTTGCTGACTAGGCTTGTAACACCCTGGCAATGAAATATCAAAGCCTGATTCTATGTGAGCTCACTATGTGTCTGATTTAATCTTCAAAACCCTTAGGATCTCATGGTACTTAAAATTGTATATCAAACTTGGGAAAGAGAGAAGGGGTTTGTGTGTAAATGATATGTTGGATGAACTTCACACCCCATGTGTGGGCATGTTGCCTACATACCGATACTCTAAAGAGGGATCAAGTTAATGTAGTTCTCCCATTTGAAGTGCTTGGTGAAATTATGTGATGTATGCAACTAGATTTGAAACTATAATGTACTTTGTATGACTAGGGACTAGTATGAATGCTTGAATACGCTTAAATTAGTCTTAGAAGGATATATGCAAAGAATAGGGAAGAGTTCTTGAGTGTACTTGCTTGTATTGTTTCTCTTTTTCTATGAATGAGTATCAACTCTTCTAAATGGACATTGAATGATATTTTATAGGGAAACTAATGATTGTGGGTTAGATGATCTTGTATTAGGCTAACAGGAGAAAAGATAAGGAATCAAGAGAATCTAACCATTAAAGGTGAAAATAAACTTAGATAATAGTGCTAAAAATAAGACACCCCTAAATTTTGGTGCTCTTGTCCAAATTGGGTGCTATTTTTCATGGAGGATGAGCCCTAGGGGGATGGATTTTGGTCTGAGAGTATCACCTGGATCTCTAAAATCTAAGTCCAAGAAGCTACGAGTGATGGGAATCAGAGAAAGTCTAGTTGAGAAGGGTTGAGTGAGCAAGAAAGAGGACCTATAGGTTAGGTGTTATTAGCCATGCCTAAATAATCCAATTTTACATTTTATATGATTACACTTCCCATGATGATGACATTCATGAGGAAGAGGAAGATGACTTGTGTTAAAGTTATAATTCCATATGTCAATATTTTGATCAGTTGGGTAAGATACCTTCTCTTCCAAACAAATGCATATCTGATGTCAAGCTTGTTATTGAAACTAATGAGTAGGTTATTTTCCAGAAAACTTTACTTGAGAAGTAATCAACCTTTGAAGTAACTACCCTTTAAAAACTTGATTTGGTTTTCCCAGTGTTATCCAAGTTTTCTAGACTACTTTACTTGAGAAGTAATTGATGTTTAAAGTAACGACCCTTTGAAAACTTGATTTGTTCTTCCCAATGTTGATTGGGTTTTTGAGAGTACTTTACTTGAGAAGTAATCGACCTTTGAAGTAATGACCTTTTGAAAACTTGATTTGATCTACCAAATCTTATCCAAGTTTTTCAGACTACTTTATTTGAGAAGTAATCGACCTTTGAAATAATGACCATTCAAAAACCCAATTTGGTCTTCCCAATGTTATCCAAATTTTCCAAACTACTTTACTTGAGAAGCAATTGGCCTTTGAAGTAATGACCCTTTGAAAACCTGATTTGGTCTTCTTAGTGTTATTCAAGTTTTTTAAACTACTTAACTTCTCAAATTAAAAGCAAAGCAACTTCTAAAAACTTGAATTGGTTTATAAGCAAGTAATTGCCTTTGAAAGTCTAAATTGGTTAGTGGACTCTCTAATGCATGTAACATGAGGTAGATCTGAGTGATGTAGAGATGAAGACATGTAAATTAAGGAAAGCTTAAAATGTCCAAAATACTTTAGAAATGAATTTTTTTAAATAGACCCATTTGAGGTCTTGACCTAAGGAAGAAAACCCAGAAGGCATTTTTGCATAACAACACAAGAAGTATGGATTTTTCCTAAAAATAAAAAAATAGGGCCTTCAAATGCCAAATTTTTTTGACTATTTCAAAACTAGGTCAATATTATAGTTGATCTTAATGTTTTGGCACCTTTTAAAGCCAATGGCATAATCAATTTTCAGATATGAAGCTCTAATAGAAAGTTTTTCATGGATTCTCCAAAGAATCCCACTAAACCCTTCTTTTTGCTAGAATAACGAATGTAGCAAGAATTCACCATAAAGATTGTTACAATACTAATAAAAATGGCTCTGATACCATGTTAGATTAGCCATGATCTTGGATATTTACATAGAGGATTGAGAAAATCTATGTATAAAGTAATAAAATCACAAATAAATTGCAAAGGAGGAAGAAGCTTGTCTTCACATGGCAATATTAAAAAATATGTCTACTTGCATATAATTGCATTAACCTATCTTACCTTCCAAAAATAAAAAGTGGGGTACATATAGAGAAAATTAGGGAAACATGGGGAAGCCTCTAATTTTCTAATTAAATAATTACATTAAAATATAATTAGTCTATGTGACCCTTTTATAACTAACCTAAAGAAGCTTAATTGACATAGAATGGCCATAAGGTCATGTAGGAAAAACCCAATGGGAAAAATCACTACACTAACATATCCTAAATGCTTTAAAGTTTTCTCTTTTATCAAACCATCTTTTGAATATATCTTGAAACCTTCTAAATTTATGTCATGATTTAGTTATGGAGTCTTCTATTTCTATGGTATCTAGTAATCTAATTCTTTCCTCTCATTGGGTTCCATTCCATATATTCTTTCATGAACTAATATGTTGGAAATGTAAGCATGATTGGGAATATTAGTTGCCTCCCATAAACTAGTGAATATGGTGAGGCTTTAAGAGATTTCTTGTACCAAGTTAGATCTACCCAAAATGCATATTTTAGTAAGAGATTCCACTCTTTGGCTTTATCCATGGCCAATTTCTTGACAACATCAATGAGGTTATTGTTAATTGATTTAGCCAATCCATTCCCTTATGAGTAGTGATTGGAGGATGATCTAATGGTGATCTGATTGTCATGGGTCCATTATATGAATTTAAATGATTGGAATGCTAGCCCATTAGCACAAACCAATGAAATAAGAGTACTAAACCTATTCATGATCTAATCCTTGAGGACATTGATCACATCTTATTTTATTGAGTTCTTTATGGCTATTAATTCAATCCATCTAGTGTAATAATATGTAGTGGTGAGCATAAATTTGTGCCCAACTAAAGATTTTAGGTTGATAGCACTAATTAAAGTATAAGCCCTATTGGGCAAATATCTTACCCTCGATCATGGGTTATGATGACATTATTGTGTGTACCTCTTTTTTTACCAAAACATGACATTTGTAGCACATCCTTATGTGGTAATGAACATCCTTAAATAATATTGGCCAATAATAACCCATTCTAAAGATTATATGGGTTACAGTATTTCTAGATGGATGGCCACTTCCAATCTTTTGATGTAGGTTTTCTAAAATCTCCTGGGCTTCAACATGTGATACATATCTTAAATAGATGCCTTCATAGTTCTTCCTATAGATAATTACTTTCTTGATCATATAATGAGTAGATTTGAGCCTCAAAGCTTTCTTTTTCTCTCTTTTGAGTTCTTAGGGGCATGTTCAAGTGAGTAAGAATTAAATGATATTTGAATACCATTCATCTTGTTAAACCTATGTTGTGCATACTTCTTTAATGGTGATATGTGGGTCTAGTTCACTCATCAATTGAATAATACCTTGTCCTCTAATGATCTTGGAAGGTTTGATATCAATGCCAAACTCTTGAAATTTTGCCTTCTATTTACCCCTACATTATCCCAACTTGTTCTATCCTAATGTAAGCTTGTCAATAAGATCTGGTATAATAGCAATGGTCTTGTTCTTGAGAATCTAGTGTTAAAACTTCTTTACAACTTTGATAAGGAAAAATATCTACTTGTCAATCATGGAATATTTAAGTTCTATGTATTTTAATTTCATGCTCATGAAAGTGATAGGATGTTCATTCCCTTCTTTATTTTGTGTGAGTACAACATTGATTGTACATTCTAAATCAAATGAGTACAAGAAGAAGTCCTTAGTGAAATCTAGCTCACCAATACTAGGGCTTGTGATATAGCATTTTTAATCTAATGGAAAGTCTTTCTAGATTTAGGTGTCCATTCCACTTTGGCATCTAGTTTAATCATTGTATTCATAGGTTTTCCAATTTCTTCAAATCCTAATATATATTTTCATGAAATTAATCTTCCCAAAGAAGGACTTAAGCTGTCTTTTGATGTTTGGGAACATTAATTTAGAAATCCCTTGAACTCTATCTGGGTAAATGGTGATCCCATATTTGGTGATAATGTTGAGTATGCTCTTTAGTAATGTTGAATATGCTCTTTTTGGGGTTCAATGAAATGCAAAAATTCCTACAGCTTTCAAAGATGGATTGGAGATGGTCTATGTGATCAACCCTTTTTTAAAAAAAAAAATGAGATCATCCATGTAAATGATTATGCATTTACCTTTTAACCCTTGGAATTCATGATCCATGGCTCTTTAAAAAGTAGTTCCTATATTGATTAAGACAACCAACATCCACTTATATGTATAAGTTCCCCACATTATGGTAAATGCAGTTTTCATGCTATCTTATGACTCAACAACACTTGATTATATCCTAAAAATACATCTAAGAAAGACATCATTCTAGAACATCTCACTATTTTGGTCACCTCATCTAATGAGGGTAGAGGGTAGTTATCTTTTTCATAAGATTTTTTAAGGTTCTTGAAATCGATGCACAACCTAATTTTGCCATTATTTTTTATGACTAAAACTAGATTAGCCACCCAAGTTGAATGCCAAATAAGAAAGACTATCATGTCACTTATTAAATTCTCTACCTCCTTCTAGATCAAAGGTTCCAAGATATGATTAACGAATCTCTATATCTACCTGAGTGGCTTATGATCTGGCTTGAGTGGGATTGTATGGGTGATGACCCTAGAATTAAAAATCATCAAATCATCATACATCCATGTAATTACATCTTTATATCTAAAGATAAAGTCCTTGACCCTTTGTCTCTTGTCTAGAGTGCAACTTAAACCAATATTGACAAGATGTAAGTCTCCTTCATTTCCCAAATTCTCTGAGCTAAACTTAGACTCATTAACCTTAAGTTACCTTTATTATTGGGCTTGGGGATCCATGTCAAAGGCTATTTCCAAGGAAAACATCCACAATGTGAGATGATTTTATTTCAATTGGATTATATCTTCTTCATCCAATTCCTTGTGGGAAAAATGGCTTATTTTCTCATTATCAATTATTTAGGACTGAAATTGTCCTAAATTAGTCAGAAACTAGACAATCTATTGATCATCATCAAACACCTAAAAAATTCCCAATATTATTCAATAATGATGGACAAGGTACCGAATCAATGGAGAAATTTTTCATTTTTGACACCTATAGGGGTGCCAAATTTACTATTGAAGTAGCTAGTGAGTCAAAAACTTGATTTTATTCTCTTGGAATGGCCATTATGTTGAAAGCCTCAAATGAATTAATTAAATCCTAAGCTCTATGTTTTTATCTCTTTAAGTATGATAGATTGCATTGGTACTTATTTATGACATGGTTGATCACTAGGTCTAAGTCTCTATATATCAATAGTTCCTTGACGTTGTTCTTGAGAGCAAATTACAATCCCAAAATTAGGGCTTCATATTTTGATTTGTTATTAGTGTATGGGAATTTAAGCCTCTATGATTCTAGTTACTTTTTCCCTTATGAATTGACCAAATCAATACCATCACCCTATCCTTGCTTTAATCTTACTCTATCAAAATGAAGGGTCCATAATTGGGAAGGGCCTTACACTTCATGTTTTGTAGTAAATGTATATATTCTAAGACTAGGAGATTTATAACTTACTTTTTGTTTAGTATTATTGTATTCTATGATAGGTTTCCTCATCCTTGGCTCTTGATCAATTCTAATTTAGTTATAAATGCCTATCCATGATAAAAATATGAGAGAAGTCTATGGAAATATAGCCATTGAGTGTCTTCAATGAATCTTTGTTCAATATTAGCTCATACCCTTTAGGAATATTTATTTCCAGTATGTTGATAATTATCTATACATGAGGTTTTAATGTAACCTAGATGCATACATCATTAAGTTCTCCTATCATGGGTACCACTATTTTATCTAGCTATGAAATGAACCTCTTGGATGGATTAGGGGTTAAACTAAGATTCTAGAAAATAAGGTTAGCATCACAGTGGCTAATGTTCTAGAATCCACAAAATAGTTGTGTATATTTTTTTCAAATGTTTTAATGGTTAGCAAGAAAGGGGGAACCTCAAGCTTGCTTGTATATTTTGACATTTGTGTTGGCCATTTTGGCCTTTTATACAATATATTTCCTTGTGATAGACTTCCATAAGATATCCTTATGTTCATTGATTTATTCTAGTTCATGGAGAGTAATATTAACCTTGATTTTTTTCATATCCTCAAAATTATTATATCCTCTCTTACTCTATTCTTATCTATGCTAAGGCTGATCATTCTATTTTGGGTGAGGAGGATTATTGTCAGCTTTAGGATTTGGGGGAATAATTCTATTATTAGGAGGAGTAGAAGTGGTGAGAGGTTGTTAGTTCCTCAAATCATAATTGTTCCTATTGAACTACTAAAACACTTGTAATTCATTAGAATTATTCTCTAGAACATTATCATCTTCACTGGAGAAGGGAAACTCATAAGTTTCAAAGACCATATCTAAAATTGAGGAGCCATGAGGGAGATCTAGGGGATTCAAAATTTGATCATGTCTGACCATTTCCCTTTGGAAAATTTTAAATGCTGCATAGAACTCCACACAGACTAATTTCCCATGTTGTGATGTGTTATGAACTCTACACCAATTAGACAAAGTTATCTCTATGATATTGATTTCTATTAGCTTAGTGGATTGTTGTTGTTCTAAATTATTGGAGGGTTTATTAAAGGGCCTATTATATCTTGGAAAACTAGCATTTTGGTTATTATTCTGATTGGTGGTATTGCCTATCCTTCTTTGCATACTCAATAATTCATTGATCAACTTTTGGACCATTCTTTCTATAGAATCCAATTCAAATTTGGTAGAGTATACACCTCAAGTGACTACTATGTTGGAATGAGTCATATGTTGTTTTTTTAGTTCTATTGATGGCTAGTCCTTTGTGTTTGATTGTATAGGAAACCATAATTTTGATTTATTGCTTGTCATTTCATGGGAGGTACAGTGTACAACTAATTTTTATTGAATGTGGGGACATTTTTATTAGCATGAAAAATTGGATTCAAAGATGGAAAACCATTATTTAATCCTTGGCCCTCTAATGTCTAAAGATTAAATTACTTATCAATGTTGATAGCTTCTTCATATGACAAGGCTAAAGTATTAATGGCAGTATTTCTCTATAATAACAATGTAGTGATGGGATCCACAATGTTCTTATACATATCAATTGCTATATCTAATTCTAGTTTATATGCAACATTTATCTAAGTGTACATATTCTAAAATATTGTATTAAAGGCCTAGATTGAATCATTGGACTCCTTTTCTATGCTGGTGAAATGTTTATACACTAGACTTGGACTAGTAATTTGTCTAAATTATGTAAGGAAAGTGTTTTGGCATGCTTTCCATGAGGTGATAAATTTTTTTCGGAAGTTAAAATACCAATCATAAATTGGATCTTGTAGAATGAATGGGAAAAGTATACATGAAACATCCTCATCTATGACATTCATTAATCTCAGATTAGCCTTAAAGGATTTAATATGCTCTTGTTCCATCCTCCCACTTGAGGGGGAAGTGCAGGCAAGTATTATTTTAGATTATTTAGTAAATTATGTTGGTCTCTAGGAATGGTAATAACAACTCCAAATAACCAAGGTTGAGCCATAGGATGGTTGATAAATGGGAAATTTTTCATTGGGGAAGGTGTTCTAGATCAATGTATTTTAGGGATGATCATGTTAGAGGTACAATCACTAAGAGGGGGGGTGAATCAGTGAGCCCTATATATTCAAAATTCAATTAAAATCGCTTAAAAAACTCTTAATCAGATACCACATGCATTCATGAAACATACACATCATTCAAAGTAATGAATAATAAAGATAATGCAAGATCAAGAACATAACACATGACATATGTGGGAAACCCTCTTAGGGGAGAAAATCCACTGGAACCTACAATTGGACTACTATCCTATAATAACAAGAACTAATTTAGACCGGCTATAACTGATCAAGGAACTACCATCCCTTATTTTAGTGAGACTATAATCCCACAAAGAGCTTCTACACCTATATAGTTAAGCAACCATAACAATTATACTTTTAACAAGTTTCACCTATAAATAATAACACCTATAAAAAACTCCACATTTTAATTCATGTCTTCAACACCTAATGATGGACCTCTGATTATCACAAATCACTTTCTTAGTAACCACTCTTTCACCACATCAATAACATGATCAAATCATCATACACATAAACCTCAATTTGATCTACTCAAAAATACATCTATTGAGCACACTTTATTTCTTTTGCCTCTCCACCCTTTGATCTAAACCACACACGAGTCTCTCTCTAATATCCTACAAGTCTCTCACAAATCTAGAAACCATCACATTTGGTTTCACTATATATAGAGCATTCATGATTATCAACATCTTGGTTGGCTATTAGGCATGACTTACACTTAAAATATTTATCATATGAAGACACAACTCAATAAAATATTCATAGGTTGGCCATAACACCCATGGGTCACCCTTAAGCAACTACACCTATCAAATAGGCCCTTGTAGGCCTTATAGGTCTCATGGAGACCTATTCACCCATTTAGCACTTTATAAAACAAAAAAATAGCATGGGACCACTTAAAATTACATAATTCCACTCCACATGACCCCTTTTCATCCTAAAATACTTACAGTCATCATTTCACTCTTTTGTGCAAGCTCAATCAACTTAAATAATGACCTTGTACACAAGAACACCATGAATGAACACATAGTTAACTTATTAAGCATTGTCATAATCAATATAGATTGATCACACCTAAAAAATCCATAAAAATTAACATAATTTAGTCTAAAACACTCTCCAATATCTAATTCATCATGAAACATTAAAACAATATTAACACAAGTTTAATTATCCATCTTGGGTTACTTGTGACACATGCACGAACACATAGTAAACTTTGAACCTTCATAAATTTTACTATACATACTTTAAAATATTTAAATATATATTTACAAATGTGCCTTAGAGTTTTTTATATCTTTTCCTTTTACACCATGATCAAATTTTTCATATATCAAAAGTTATATCCAAAATACAGAGCACTTGTTTTTCCTTTGTGAAATTCAAATATTCAAATGCCAACCATCATAGTTAAACCTCAGTCACTTTGCTTGCATCTCATGTCCTCACATCTTCAAATTAAATACACACCATAAATATTATTAAAATTTGATGCATAGTGTGCCAATTCCCAATTTTTAAACTTTGAACAATTGACCTCATCTTTGCAATCTTGCAAATTTGATTCAATGCACATTGTCAATCTATGCAGGATTGTCCATGCTTTAATAATGCTAGACAACTGTCACTTTGACCTATTAAATTTAATTCAAACCATTGATATTGATTATTATGAACACATAATCACCATTTATACTTGGAATAATCTCAATATTTATCTCTACTCAGTATTAAACATCAAACACTTGACACCATCTCGTTGCATCCTGATATCTTGGAATAAACACGCTCTATTGATCCTTTTGTAAGGAGCTCAATCTTTAGCTTCATTAACCAATGAAATCTTTGACCCATTTGAATTAATACACACTCTATATAAATATTTATGATCTCTCATGCACCATTGGATCTCTTTTTGGTCCTGAACTTGACCTCTTGTAAAACCAAGTATGGGGACCATTGCTTATCTACCTAGAAGGCTAACTTTGGACCTTAATAACTTTTTTTGTGATTAGATGTAGGATCTAAAATTGGGACCATATGATATCCTCACATATAATAATCCAAAAATATGTCAAAATTATCTTAAATCCTTTGTACATGTGAGATATAATACCATTAATTTGGTCACTTAAATTATTTTTTCCACATAGCCAACTATGTCAAGAACTACCTAGAAGGCCAACTTTGCACATGCATATATTTTGATGCACTTTATTTCATGACCTAAAAAATATAAAAGTTAAAATAGGAATAAAATAAATAAACCCATATGATCATTTTCTCATTGCACCTTCACACATGCAAAATATAACACCATCAAAAACCCTACTCATTTTTTCTTACCACATTGCAAATTTGGCTAAGTATTGGAAAACACTGTCAAACTACCTAGGAGCCCAACTTTGAACATGAATATAATTTTTCATGATTAGTCACATGAAATAAAATTTATTGCATATGATTTATTCATTAATTTTATCACAACCATATGACCAAATCCCCTTGACTCATCCACACATGGCAATGGTGATGTCAGCACACTGCGTACTTAGATTTTTTGCCATTAGACCTAAAATGTCTAGATGAAAACAATGATCAACCAGATGAAATACACTCATTCATACAAGAATTAAAAGATTAAAAAAAATCCTAGGGACCTATTTGACATCCCTAAATCATCATATTCACCCCTCATTATGGATAACCATGCAAACTATGAAGATCAACCAAGCCTTCTTCAAGCATACTAGGACAAACACATTGCACACTTTGTCATTGTCATATAGACTATCAAGGAAATTCATCCACTCATTAGGACACCTCCATGACATCACCATGACAACATTTAAAATTCTCCAAAAATATCCCATTTTATTTATTTATTTCAACACCCATCATGAAATAATATATAGCTCGCCTTCCTTCTCTTTCTTTAAGTACTCTCACAATAGGAATCTTCTCACTCTTTGACACAATGACAAAATGGGAACCAATTTATTATGAGGAACTAAAAATAAAAACAAAAGGAGGGGATCATATTATAAATATGGTAAAAATCCCCCTTACCTTGAGCTTACCTCTTCTTGCCTTGACAACTTCCTCTTGCTCCATGTCAACACTATCTTCAACCAAGCACTATAACCAATGAAGAAAGAACACACAAAAGTACTAAAATATGTTGGAAATCATCAAAAAAACATCTAAGAGGGAATCCCCCTAAGTTTTTTTAATTCATTTCACCTTTTTATCATCTTCATATCTCCATACACCATGAAGAACCACCACACAAACTTACTAGCATCTTCTCTCTAGATACTTTCATGGCTATCAGCTCAGCGTCTACACTAAAGCTTATTTATAAACCTCTAGAGCAATCTCATGAAATTGATGATCCCCCTTAACCAAATACCTTTTATTAAATCATAGAGAAATAAATGACACCCAAGCTTTGTCTTAAATACTCAAATGTAGCTTTTGACAATGGTTTGGTCATAATTTCTACAAGCTGCTATTTTGTGGGCACATGATCCAACTTAACACTTTGATTAATCACATATTCTCTCAGAAAATGGTATCTAATATAAATTTTATTAGTTTTTGAGTTTATAGTAGGATTCTTTGAGATACTAATTGCACTAGTATTATCACAATAGATAGGACAAGGTCCAGTTTGTCTTACCTTATAATCCTCTAAAGTTTGTTTCATCTACATGACTTGAGTGCAATAAGAAGTAGTTGCTATGTACTTAGCTTTTGAAGTTGAAAGGGACATTTAGGCTTGCTTTTTTCTTATCCAATACACCAAGCAATCCCCCATGAATAATACCCCACCATCGGTACTCCTCCTATCATCCACACATCCTACCCAATCTGCATTAGTATATGATTTCAAAGAGAATTATTTACACCTGAGATACCATAAACCATACTCTATGGTGCCTTTGAGATACATAAAAATCCTTTTTATTGATTTTAAGTGATATTCTCTAGGGTCATCTTGAAACATTCCTATAAGACCCACTACTTGCATGATGTCAGGCCTAGAAGCAATAGAGTACAAAAGACTTTCAATCATGGATCTATACAAAGTTTGATCAAATTGTGGTGAGTCATCTAGTTTACTTAACTTACATCCTACGATCATTGGAGTACCCATTAGCTTATAATCCATCATGTCAAACTTCCTTAGCATATCCTTGATGTATTTAGCTTTTGAAATTAATATCCTTACATCAAGTTAATTAATTTGTAATCCTAAGAAGAAACACAATTCTGCCAACATTGACATTTAAAACCTAGAATTTATAGTATCTGCAAATTCTCTACTCATTTTATCATTTTTAGATCTAAAAAATATGTTATCAACATATATAAAAACTATTAATTGATGATTACCTTCTATCTTAATGTACAAATTACTATCATCTACCCCCTTATTAAAACTTTGACTTAAAAACACTTATCTAGCCTATCATACCAAGCTCTAGGAGCTTGTTTAAGACCATACAGAGCCTTCTTTAATTTACACACAAAATCTTGATTACTTGACATGAATTATCCTTTAGGTAACTCAATGTATACTTCTTCTAAGTTTCCATTCAAGAAATTAGATTTCACATCCATTTGATATGCCTTAAAACCTTTGAAACATGCATATGCCAAGAAGAGTCTAATTGCTTCCATTCTTGCCATAGGAGGAAAGGTTTCATAAAAATATATTCCTTAAACTTGAGCATATCCTTTAAAAACTAATCTAACATTGTTCCTTGTGACTTCTCTTTTCTTATTCATATTATTTTTGAAAACCCACTTGGTACCTATCACATTTTTATCTTTTGACCTAGGAAATAAGTCCCCTATTTCATTCTTTTCTATTTGATCAATTTATTCATCCATTGCATCATTCCAACTTTCCTATTTTATAGAATTCCATAAATGTTTTGGGTTTAATCATGGATAACAGAGCTGAGTCTTGTTGATTTTGATTGATCAACATTCTCCTTCTAATATGTAACCTTATATTAACATTTTCAATAACCTGATATATTAGATGATCTTTATGAATTCTTCTAGATGGAGCTATAGAGTATTATATTTCTTCCTCTTCATCTTCATCATCTATTTGAATGAATAGTTCATCATTATTTTCAATAGAGTTTTGAATTGAGTCACTTACCTATAATTTAGGATTATTGACTCTACTTGTCTCATCTATCCTTACATTTTAAATTTCAATAATCTTGTGAAGTCTCTTGTTGAAACACCTATAGGCTATACTGATAGAAGAATAACCTAAGAAATGTCCTCATCAGATCTTGAATCAAATGTCCTAATATTCTCTTCATCTCTTTTGATGAAGCACCTATTCCCAAATACTATGAAATGTTTGATATTAACCACTCTACTCTTACATAACTCATAAGGAGTCTTATTACCATTTACTATGATTTTACACCTATTTAGGATGTACATTGAATTGTTGGCTACCTCTTCCCAATATCCATCTAATATTTTTGCATCTTGAATCATGATTCTACTCATCTCTACAACAATCCTATTCTTCCTTTCAACCACACCATTATGTAGTGGTGTTCTAGCAATAGAATATTTTCTTCTTATCCCTTGTTCTTCACAAAATTCATCAAACTTATGAGACCAAAACTCACCCCCTCTATTTGATATCACACACTTGATCTTTGAACCTTTATAATTTTCCATAAGAGATTTGAATGTCACAAATCTTGAAAAAGCTTTTATTTTTTATTCAAGAAAGAATATCCAAGTCATCCTAGTAAAATCATCAATAAGAAGCATGAAGTAGCGATTACCTTGAATTCTTTGAGTTCTCATATGTCCACATAAATCAGTGTGGATCAACTCTAATGGTTTTGTAGTGGATAATTCCTTGGTTTTGTATCATCTCTTGGTTTGCTTCCCATGAAGACATGCCTTGCAAAGAGAATGAGGAATCTTATAAATCTTAAGCATATGTATTACTAACCCCTTTGAGCTGATCTTTACCATATTATCAAAATTTATATGTCCAAGCCTTCTATGACAGAGCCATATTTCTTCCAATTGAACCATGAAGCACTTTTTCTTCTTGGATTCATGGAATACATACATGTTATTATCTATTTTATAAATAATTACAATTAATCTGCCAAATTTTTCCTTTCTTATTTCACATACATCATCATGAAAATTTAAAACATTTCCTTGATTACACATTTGGATCACACTTAAAATATTATGTTTCAAAACTTCTACATATAAGACATTCTCAGTCCTAGTATGACCATTATCCAAACTCACAATACCTTTGTTGACTATGTTAACATATTTGTTGTCACCAAATCTAATTGCACCTAGGTTGCTCTTTTTGAGATAGATAAACTTGATCTTGTCTCTTGGCATATGATTTGAAAATCCATTGTCTATTAACCATCTCTTGTTCTCATCTTCTTGAGTATGTAAAGATTATTGAATAAATAATGACTGTTCCTTTGGTGATCTACTTGGATTTTTCTTCTTTTCCCTTTTAGACTTAGTTTCCTTGAACCATTTGATGGTGTCAATAAGTTGTATATCCTTTTTCCAAAATTATCTTTTAAATTTTTTAGCTATATGACATTTTTGGTTACAATTGTAGCATATGAGATACTTTTTGATCTCTGGAGAAAGAGCGCAGTCCTTATATCTATGACCAAAATGATTGCAAGAAAAATAATACCCATTGAAGACATTGTTCAGATTTGACCTCCTTTTTTATTGATCATTTATGATCCATTAATTATCATTCTTGACCCTTTTGGTGGAGATGGAACCCTTTTTGTCCTTGGATAAGAGCACATATGAGTAAGTCATGTCTTTAATTTCTAATCGTTCCATTCTTTGATTGAGATATTTATTCAATATGACTTGAAGATTCTTGACTATTGCCTCTAGATATTACACTTATATCTTCACACCATCCATGCTTGTATTAACTTTTGATAAAGCACATACTAGATTGTCTTGAAGACAAGCCATAACCTCTTTATCAATAATTGTACCTTTGATCACCTTCAAGTGGTTAAACTTTGTAAGAAGGACTAGCTCTAATACTAATTATTAGAGGTATAATCAATGAGACGGGGGGTGAATCAATGAGCTCCAAATATTTCAACTTCAATTTCAATCACTTCAAAAACTCTTAATAAGATACCACAAGTATTCATGAAACATACACATCATTTAAAATAATGAACGAGAGAGACAATGCAAGATCAAACACATAACACATGACATATGTGGAAACCCTCTTGGGGGAGAAAACCAACTAGAACCTGCAATTAGATTATTGTTATATAATAACAAGAACTAATTATAAACACTCAAAAACCATGTAATGTGTTTCTAGTTGTCAAATCACCCCATGACCCACCTTTTATTATCTTGGACCATTTCCTAACCTTCTAACCACCAAACATAAGTGAAATTAACTAACCTTAGCCATTTTAATTGTCTCCCTAACCACTGAAAATCAACCCTCAATCACTGATGGTTGATCTTGACCATTGACGGTTACCTTAGCTCTTACATGATCACAAGAATTAACTACATTTTGATTGTAATTCACTCATTGATTACTAGTATAAATTATCCAGTTGTTCGTATGTTCAATGCATAATTAGACTTTGTGATTAACCATTTGTTAAACCTTTTTATTGGAACCTCCATTTCCTATAAATTAAGAGAGGAATAGAATGTTGAAGGGATAAATCATCATCAAGATCAATAAAGCAAGTGTAAGAGGTTATGACTCCCAAGCAAATCCAAAAGCTAAGTATATATGTTTTTTATTAAGATTCAATAATTAGCTCTATTTTATTTCATTGCTTGTGTCTTTCTTCTTTAGTTCTCTTTCACCCCACTTTTTTGGGTTGAAAATTTTCAATTCCAGACACTTCACCTCTTTCCCAAAACCACCCATAGCCTATTTCACTCACCTAAACACTCAATCCCTAAACCAGACACCTCTGAGTATCAATTCTTATCTCACAAGCAACATTCAACCCAAAATCCACACCCAAAACCTCTCTATAACTCCACTCAACAGACTTCATTTTCTAAACTAGATCTCAGAGTAACCATGGATTGTCTTATCTAACCATTGACAAACTTACTTCACTTTTGACAGTCACCTAACCACTGATGGTCATCCTTAGACCACTGATAGTCATTGTCTTTTTAGTTTATAACTATTAGTGTAGGTTTTTATTTTTCCCTATTTTTTAATTAGGGAAATTATATTTCTTGTGCATTTATGGAGTTTTCCTACATTTGTGGGATAGGCTAGCTTATGTGGAGGTGTGTTTCATAGATGTGTCATAGGTGTCATAAGAATGTCATAAGTAACTCCCTTGATGGGAGTTACTTCTCTATTCTTAGCACCTTGTCACCACCTTTCATGGAGGAGTTATTGTCTATTCTTGGGGTGCCTTGTCCACCTTTTGTGGAGGAGTTACTTACGTACTCTCCTATATGTATTCCTCTCTTTGGCCATCTCATGTTAATCAAATTTTGGTTTTCTTCATTTTGTCTTGTGCAATTTATCTTCTTGTGTTATTTTCAAATTGCTTTAGCATCTATGTGGTGTGCACTTGATTCAACTTGTGTGATCTCATCTCCATTGCACTCGCATTATCCAGATTCTGACAATAAATCTGATATGGTATCAGAGCAAGAATGGTAATCATGTGTATGGTTATGCTTTTAGTTCATTTTGAAATCAAGAGTGGAGTTCTCTTTGTTTTTTTATTTTCTAGATTTGATCTAAAATTTAAAAAAACTTTCAAAATCTTTTTTGGTATCATTTCCTTGTCCTTTGGGTCTCTTGGCTAGTTCAACAGTTAGCTTGGGCACCATTGTTGAGGATTCAACAATAGAGGGAAGAACAACAACTCCAAATAGTAGTCCTTCCTAGGCCGTATGACGTTCAGCTTGCCATGGTGCAGATTTTCTGACTAAAAAGTGGCGCATCCTTTCTAACAGCAATGCCTTCTGCTAAGTCTACTATTTTTTTGTTTATTCTTTTGTGCCACACTCCTTCTAGCTAGGTGCCTTTAGTTTCAGTAGCAGAATTACTTCTGTTCTACCATGCCAAGCTTCAACACCTGACCAGGCCGTATGGTGTGCAGTCTGCAAGTTCATTTTTTTTGGCAAGCATATTTATTTTTGTGCCTAGCTTCTGGTCTTCAGTCCTTTCTCTAGCAAGCCACCAGGCCATACGGTGCATCCAACAGGTTTGCACATTTGTTTTTTGTCTTTTCTACTGATAAATTCTAGACTGTACCCTTTTGGGCACCCTTCCTTACTTGGCATCCCATGTGGACCCTTAGATGTTTGGTCAACAGTTTATTTCTATCTATGCTTCATTTTTTTTAGTTAAAATTGACTTGATAAAACAAAAATTAGTCAATTTGACTAAATATTCAATTTTATAGACAATTTTGTAATTTGGGGGTTTTTCATTTTAAACTTGTATCTTTGCCTATCAAAGACGAAGGGTGAGGCCCGGGTTGGCAAGAGGCCAATTCCCCATCACACAAACCTCCTTTGGATTCCTTGTTCTATGCTAAATCCAAAGAGTGGTTGGAAGGCCACTTTCTCTCTCAAAATAGGCATTTTAAAAATGTTTTAGTGCTTTTTTATGCAAAAACACTAGTTTACGAGATAATTGAACCTTTAATATCTTGCAAATAATAGCTCAAATTTGGGTGCCATTTTTTTTTAAAGTGTTTTTAATTCAATTCTCCATATTTTAGGCTTTTTATTTGTCAAAAACACACTAGTTTATAAAGTGCCAAAAAATTGGGTCTCTCAGGACGCATTTTCGGCTGAGTTCGATGTCATTTTTGCTTAAGTCTTGAACTGATTGCTCTAAGACACATTCTCAGCTAAGTCTGACATCTTTTGAGCATGCACTTTCATATTTGGGGGGGGGCTCAATATTTCAGGAGGGTGTGATTGCTTTTCACAACTTGTAAATCTTTGCTTTCATTCTCCTTTCTGCATAATTTTACAAGTTGCAATCAACACAACCTCACCTAAATTTAGCTAAAATGGATTATTTTCAAATAAAACCCCTAACACCCTTCAACTATCATGAATATAAGGTTAAAATGTCAATCATTCTTAGAAGTAAAGGGTTGTATAGAATCACCATGGGTACTAAAGTAGAACCCAACACTGATGTTGAAAAGGTTAAGTGGTACAACCATAGTGATGAAGCCTTTGACTTACTAAGCTTGTTTGTGTCTCCAAAACTTCTCTTCCATCTAGAATCCTCTCAGACTCCCAATGACATATGGGACACCTTAGAAAAGTTATTTGGGAAGCTTGATGAGATGAGAGGTCATGAGCTCGAAAATGAACTCATAAGTCTAAGTCCTAGCAACTTTGAAACCCTACAAGACTTCTTCACTAAGTTTAAGGCCCTTAGATTGCAATTTAAAGAATGTGGGATAGAGAAGAAAGATGATCAACTCATACTTTCTATTCTCACAAAGTTAGGTCCAAGCTATTCAGTCTTTGTCTCCACTTTCCATGCCACAAAAGTGCCCTTGGCACTACATGGAAAATTTCTTCTTTGGATTCATTCATTTCCAACTTGACTAGGGAGGAAGATAAGATAATTAAAATGGGCACAATGAATTCTACTCAACCCCAAGCCTTGATAGCTAGAAATGGTAAGGATAAGATTTCAACAAAGGAGAAGAAGAAAAAGAACAAGGACCAGGAGAAGAAGAAAGAAAACACCAATCCTATCAAAAACAACACTGAGACTTCCTCTTCCAATGCTAAACCTAAGAAGGAGAAGGTTAAGTGTGCCTATTACAAAAAAATAGGGCATGATGAACACAAATGCATGAAGAAACAAATAGATCACCTAACTCATCTTCTAGAGAAGAACAACATAGGTGTTCCTAAGTCCATCAAGTAGAATTCATCTACCCAAGATTCTACCAAAGAAAAAGGCAAGGGCAAGGAGAAAGAAAAGGGCAAGGCCCTTGTAGCTACAACAGCTTCTACATCTTCATGGGTCATCAACTCAGGTGCTTCTCACCACATGGGCTCTTCACTAGTTGAGTTTTCATCTTTAGAGCCTTGTAGCATGACTTCAATTAGTTTGGGTGATGACACTTCAATTTCTATTGCTAGGAGAGGGTTAGTTGAAATGGAAGGAGGAACATTCAATAATATTCTAAGTGTTCCTTCTCTTTCAACCAATCTCCTATCAGTGTACCAAATCACTCACATTGGTCAGGGTATGAGAGTTGAGTTTTCACCAAATTCAGTGGCTATCAGGGAGTTACATAGTGATACTATAGTGGCAGTGGGTAGGGCATATCACCAAGCCAGGTTATACACCTTCTCACATTTTGCATCAGATTCTTCTCCAACAACATTGCTGACTCATTTAGATGGAGTTATCAAATTGTGGCATGAGCAGTTTGGCCACCTTAACTACCACTACCTTGAGCAACTTTGTAAACATGACATGGTCATTGGCTTGCCTCATGTCCAATTCTCAAAAGGACTTTACAAGGGGTGCTCCCTTAGAAAGCATCCCGAAGCAAAATTTGACAAAGGCAAAGCTTGGAGGGCTTCACAACCTTTGGAGTTAGTCCATAGTGATGTATCAGGACCCTTTCCCAAACCATCTTTCACAAGGGCCAAGTACATCCTCACTTTCATTGATGATTTCTCTAGGTACACTTGGATATATTTTTTCAAACAAAAGTCTAAAGTGTTTGAAAAATTTCTAGCCTTTAAGGCTCTTGTTGAGAAACAGAGTGAGAAATCCATCAAGGTTCTTCAAACTGATAATGGAGGGGAGTATGTCAACATCAAGTTTGAGCAGTTTTGCACCATAGAGGGGATTGATTTGTAGCACATAGTCACCTACAGTCCTTCACAGAATGGGGTTACAGAATGCAAAAATAGGTTCTTGAAAGAGATGGGTAGCTGTATGATTCACTCCAAATCCTTAGCACCATAGTACTGGACCGAAGCCATCAATTGTGCTTGCTACATTCAAAATAGGGTTCCTCACAAAGCTTTGAAAGGGATAACACCCTTTGAATCTTGGCATAAAAGGAAACTTGATGTTGAGCACCTCGGGGTTTTTAGATCCCTAGCCATGGTTGCATTCTGAAGAAGAAATGCAAATTTATGGAATGTTAGTCCAAGCCTTACATCTTTGTAGGATATCTAGATGGTATTAAGGGATATCACCTTCTAGATCCATTCACTCATGAGTTGTTCATTGAGAGAAGTGTCCATTTTTAGGAGAGTCCTAAAGACTCAACACTTGACACTTCTTCTCCCTCATCAGATCTACTTCTTCATGATGATTCTTCATTAGATTCAGATCAGCCACAACAAGTTCTTGAGCCAGAGACATCTTCTTCTTCAAGTTTAGATAGTGAGGACAGTGATGCAGAGTCATCCACCTCTAGTTTTTCAGAGGATGAGGAGTTAGCACTTGACTCACCCACTTTCGGGCCACTTTCGGCTAGATAGACACTTGAGAGTGATGGCACTTGGGCAGGAGATCCTGCAGATGATAGACATACTAGGGGGGGTTTTCAGAGATCCACATGCCTTCTTTGCTTTAGTTTTGAATCCATAGACTTTTTGAGAGGCAATAGGGGTACCTAAGTGGGATAATACTATGGAGGAAGAATATTCTTCCTTAATCAAAAATCACACTTGGGATTTGACTTCACTTCCTAAGGGAAGAAAGATGGTTTGATGTAGGTGGATATATCAAACCAAGTTTGTAGTAGATGTGTCTATTGATAAGTACAAGGCATGATTAATCACCAAGGGTTTCTCATAGGTGGAAAGCATTGACTACTTAGAGACATTTACACCCATTGTAAAGATGACTTATATCTGACTCACCTTGGCTATTGCCATAATACATGGTTGGGATGTGCATCAAATGGATGTGAAGAGTGCCTTTCTTCACTGAGACCTAGAGGAGGAGATCTACATGGAGCAGCCACCAAGATTTGTTCAGGATTCTTCCTTAGTATGTAGACTTAGGAAATCTATCTATGGCCTCAAATAGGCTCCTCGAGCTTGGTATGCCAAGATGGATTTCTTCCTTCTCATAGCAGGTTTCACTAGGTGCCATTTTGATCCCAATGTCTACTTTTTGTGGTAGGATGATTCACTCTTAATTTTGGTTCTATATGTTGATGACTTTTTTATCACCAAGAGTTCTTCATCAGCTATTGCAGTGGTGAAGGCATCTCTTGAAGATAGATTTGGCATGATAGACTTGGGTTTGTTGCACTACTTCCTTGGCATCAAGATCTCACAGTTAGATTCAGGGATTTCTCTTGTACAACCTAAGTATACTCTCAACTTATTGGCTCGGTTTCACATGGTTGATTGCAAGCCATCTCTGACTCCCTTTCTATCATGAGTCAAGCTTGAGGCTAATTGTTCTTCACCATTGGTTGATGCCACTCGATATCGACAACTTGTTGGTAGTCTCATCTACTTGACTCACACCAGGCCCAACATATCATATACAGTGGGACTTGTCTCTAGATTCATGCAGGAACCTCGTGAGCTACATTGAAAAGTAGCTAAGAGGATCTTGCATTACATATAGGGTTCACATAGATATGAGATTCATTATAGATTTGGCATAGAGGTTGACTTGGTTGGATATATAGATTCAGACTGGGCTGGCAATTCACAGACTCGCAAGTCCACCTCTGGTTACAGTTTCTCTCTAGGTTCTGATCCTATCAGTTGGTCTAGTAAGAAGCAAAATGCTATTGCTATATCATCCATAGAGGCAGAGTACAGGGTAGCTGTTAATGCAACTACTAAGGCTATTTGGCTTCAAGGGATACTTTTTGAGTTTGGGATTCTTATCAGGCAGCCCACCATCATTTATTGTGACAACTAGAGTATCATTTATATTTGTAGGAATCTAGTTTAGCACCAGCAGACCAAGCACATAGAGATTCACATGCATTTTATTTGGGAGCTTATTCGCAGTCAAGTCATTAACTTGATATTTTGCCAGTCTTCAGAGTAGGTTGCAGGCATATTCACCAAACCTTTCACTAAGAGCAAGTTCATTCATTTACGATCTCTTCTTGGGGTGTGGTCCACATTTGCAGTAGCATCATCTTTAGGGGGGCCTTCTAGCCTCTTATTTATTTTATGTCTCTCTTTTCGGGGGGGGAGTTTTCTCCTATGGGTTTTCTCCTTTTCTCTATCTTATGGGAGATTGCATTTGTACATGGGTACCTCATCAAGCCTAGTTACTGGGACCCATTTTATATTTCCACACTGCCCACCTAAGTTGTGCTTATGGGGGGTATTAGTGTAGGTTTTTATTTTTCCCTATTTTTTAATTAGGGAAATTGTATTTCTTGTGCATACATGGAGTTTTCCTACATTTGTGGGATAGGCTAGCTTATGTGGAGGTGTGTGTCATAATAATGTCATAAGTAACTCCCTTGATGGGAGTTACTTCTCTATTCTTAGCACCTTGTCACCACCTTTCATGGAGGAGTTACTGTCTATTCTTGGGGTGCCTTGTCCACCTTTTATGGAGGAGTTACGTACTCTCCTATATGTATTCCTCTCTTTGGCCATCTCATGTTAATTAGATTTTGGTTTTCTCCATTTTGTCTTGTGAAATTTATCTTCTTGTGTTATTTTCAAATTGCTTTAGCATTTATGTGGTGTGCACTTGCTTCAACTTGTGTGATCTCATCTCCATTGCACTCGCATTATCTGAATTCTGGCAACAACTTCGATAATAAAAATAAGCTAATTTGACCTATCTACCTGTACCCAAATTATATTTTCTAATTTTCTATTTTATTACAGAGGATCAACTTGTTTTTTGAATCAGGTTTGATTAATCTAACATCAATATTTAAACATTTACTACTAGTTTTAGTCAAAATCACTTGTTTCTTTTTAAGCAATTCTTGTATTTGATTTTAGTGCCTTCTATTATTTCATGCAAGGATATATTTTTAGCCTTTCAAAATTTAAGTGTTTTAAAAGTGTGGATTGATAGCCTCTAAAGAAGCTAGTGCTTCTTGGATCTAACTCATGCTAGGCAGTCTTCCCTACTATCTCACTAATCAACCTTTCTCTTCTAGTGTTTTCTTATCTACAAATAATCCTCCCTAGACAAAGAGGAATATCAAAAATCATCTAGATTCATGCATGTATAACATATCTAGGTTCTACTAACCTCACCCTTCATTCAAGTTTTACATTTTCTTTCTTAGAAAATAAGCAAACTTTTAGTGAAACATTTGACACACCTGGTGGGGCCCTTGAACCTTTTCTTGGGTTCGTAGCTATAGGACATTTAGTTACATTAGATAAGAGTCAATCTTGTATTTTTTTCTAAAATATTAAACATTCCTTATTTCCTTTCTTCCCTTCTAAAATGCAAGTTCTAGTTTCTTTTTGCTTTCTTAAAAAAAATGTAAAAATTGTCTTGTTTTGATTTCACTTCTAAAAATTAAAAGTATTCATCCTAGGCTTAGGATTTGCATCATCATCTCTCAACCAGGTGCATCTTATTTATTTTGTATTCATTTGAAAAGAAACCAAAGCTTTCCTTTGGATTAAAATTAACTTTTCATCCAATGTTTACTTGTATTGATCATCCAACATAGCTTATTTTAATCAAGTAAATTAATCATCGTCTTACTTATCTCCACACACAAGACCAAACCACATACTCAATTAAATATCATAACATTGACATAAGGTATGATTGGGATTTTAACACCTAGCAGTCACTTTTCCTTGGCTATCCTACTTAGATCTCACCACCAAAGGGAAAACCAACTCAGTATGCTAGCTAAGTATAATCTCTAACAACTCGGTATATTTTGGCTAAGCACCCAACACCCTTATCACTGTGGTGTGTGAAGTGAGGGGTTAGGCCCCAATATCAAGCCATGTACCAAGTTCTAGTATAGATCTTGATAGCCTTTAACTACATGAAACCATCTTTAGACATTTTCTTCTAGTACCTAGTCTATAAACCCAAGTTGGTCCTTCATAACTTATTTAAAATTGAGGCATAAGCCTAAAGAGAGATAATATATTATCCTATGATTTTATCGCACTTTCATGTATGTATTATTTCCCTTGAGATATTTTTTAATTTTGATTGCTTCTCTTTTGAGTTGTGAGGTGATTTGTATCTTCCTTTTTCACTTCCTTACATGGTTCTCACTAGAACACAACTAAAAAACCAAGAAAATTAGGATCCACCTCCAAACCACCTATCTTCCTCTTCTTCTTCATCCATGGAGTACATCTCAGATGTAGATATCTCTCCTCACCCTTTGAGAAGTCTCAATATCCCTTAGACAATTACCCAAGGTGATACAAATTTTACCACCTTTCTGGATAACAACCCCATAGCCCTCCAACATTACCTTAACACCATATCCCACTGTACCCCTACTTTGGTTCCACTTATTGATCCACCCTATGGTATGCCATCCCATAATATGTGTATCACCTCTATTACCACCATTTCCACCAACCCTTAGCCACCCAAACATCTTATTCTACAAACAATCCCACTAGTACCACCATCTAAAACCAACCCACCCAACCAACCAACACCCAAATGCCTTCCACCCCAACCAATAACTCTTGTAGTATAGGATCAACCCAACCTTTGGGAACCTATACTCCACTTACCATTAGATTACCATCCACTAGCATTACTACCCTTCCTCTTATTTCCAACCTACCTACCTCTAATCCAATGTAAAGCTTGGTGG
This sequence comes from Torreya grandis, assembly GCA_037957365.1. NCBI lineage: Eukaryota > Viridiplantae > Streptophyta > Pinopsida > Cupressales > Taxaceae > Torreya > Torreya grandis. The sequence continues at coordinate 895,814 of JARHVA010005977.1, read as the reverse complement.
TTCCCATACCTTCTACCCTTCCATCCATTAGTACCAAGATTACTACCCATCCTCAATCTATCAACCCAACCATACCTCTAACCCAACCCATGTCAATTCCCAAACAAATGCCTATTTCACCTAACCCAATTTATATTCCTAACCCATGAGGGTATATAGATCCATCTTCTACCGAAGGTCCTATATCCACTTACCCATACATGGGATCCTCCCAACCACCCATGTCTACATACCAATATGTGACAACCTTCCACTAGTTATCCTTATGTTTTACCTACCCAAACCCAACAGAATTTAGGCTACAACTATGGTGGTGCATGACCAAAAATAGATCTAGTTAAGATGATAATGGATAAGATGACCAATTTGGAGTCATCTATTTTTGATACCCATAACTTTTTATCATACAATCAAATTTACAATGAACCAATTCATCCATCCATCCCAATCTAGATTTATCCTCCTTAATGGGAACTTCTAAAATTTTCAAAATTTTAGAGCAAGGAAGATCTTCAGCAACATCTTAGATCATTTAGACACTCTTGCTATTTGATTGCTTATGATGATGCTCTCCTTCTCTGCACCTTTACCATGTCCCTATCTGATCTAACATTAGACTAGTATAGTGTTATTACCAAGCACTCCCTCTTTTCTTTTGCCCAATTATCTCAAACTTTCTTAGATCATTTTCCCATAAATATATATAAGAAAGTTTCAATTACTGATCTCTACTCCATTTGACAATTTGAGGATAAGTCGATTACTGATTTCATAGCTCATTGGAGAGGTTTGATAAACCAACTCTCTTTCTCTTTGCCCCAATCTGAGTTGATTGACCTTTTTATCTTGGGTTTGCACCAAACATATGTCCTCCACTCTATAGGTTCAAAATTTCAAGACCTCTGATGAAGATTTCACCATGGCAAGGAAATTAGAGATTAGAGCTATTGATGAGGGGAAGTTGAAATTGAGAAACAAGAACTCTAGTTTCAAATCAACTGAAAGTTCCTACTCTAAAACCACCAACCACTATAAAACCAACACCAAAACTAAGGGAACCACAAATGCAATTTTCATTAAGACCTCCCCTCTAATTGTTAACCAACCTAACTCTTCGAATTATTCCAACTAGAATACCCAAAACTAAAACTGTAACAACCAAAATAAATATACTCTACTAGGGGATTCATATGCTTCCATTTTATAAAAGTTTTTAAAATCAAATATCATATAATTCCTCCAATTAACCCCCACAATAATTTGATTCCTCTCATCCTACACCTAGTTGGTATAAGGAGAATGAATTATGTGCCTTCCATTGTGCCATTAGACATGATGTTAGTAGACGCAATACTTTCACAAGCATTATCCAAGGGTTGATTGATAAAGGTGAATTTATGCTAGATAATCCTAATGCACCCCCAAATTAGTCACTTGACATCTTGAAAACCTTTTCCCAACCATGCCCCTTCTGTAAATAATGAAAATAATATAGCAGAATCCTCTCACAACCATGAGGTCCATGCCATTAATGTAGTTTTTAGTGAACTCATTATTGAGGAAACCATTGCCCATACCACTTCTTCCTTCCCTCCACTTATTGATTTGGTGGAGTCACCCTCTATTCCTTTGGGATCAATGATAAAGGAATCAACTATTCTCCTTTCTCCACTTATTGAGTTAGTGGAGCTAATGACTTCTCCTTTGGAAGACATACCAAATAAGGAAAACATTACCACCACATATTTATCTTCCATCATAGAGAAATCCACTCTTCCTTTGGAAAATAATCCTAAGGAAGAGGTCACTTTATTTACCCCTCTCATTAAGGAATCACCTTCCCAAACCTTGGAGCCTTTGATTGAGGAAAAGTACAAGTAAACCATTTCCCTCTCTCAACCCATGGGTTTGTCCTTTAAGGCCAATACCAAAGGAACCAAACCCATCTATAAGCCTTTTATTTATTGGTTCAAAAATTAGAGTACTTATCCTAGCACAACATGGATTGTGCCACATTTTGGAACCATCTTGGGCTCCCCTACCCAAACAAGCAAGAGACCTAAACTAAACCATTGTTATCCCAACCTTCCACTTCTATTAGTGAACCCTCCATCACCCCAACCAAAGTAGTAGAAACCTCTACCTCTCAAACCATAGCTAAACCAACCAAACCAACTTCACCTAGAGTAGCCCAAGTACCTTCCACCATCCCAACAAATCCCATCAAAAGCTTGGGTATCCTCCCCAATCAAAACCTTACTCACCCTCCACTAAATTTGGATTTATCACCATTTATCTAACCAAAGAAACCCCAAGTCAATCCAACCAAGAAAGTGGAGCCACCTAAGATCCCAAAAATCAAAACTTGACACTCATTTCTACCTTGCCTTTCATTCCAGGACCATATCCTTATTCCATCCTAGGACCTCATCCTTCTATTAAAAAAAAAGTCTCCCAAAGACAAACCAAACCCAATATCCTCTTTTGGTTACCCTCTACCTATCCTTTTTATACCCAATACCTCCAAACCATCCACTACCAAGCCTTCTATTTCTAAACCTTATAACTCCAAAGCATCTACTACCAAGTATTATACCTCAAAACCATTTACCTCTACACATTTTTCCTCCATACCATTAACCCCCAAGCAATCTAATCCAAAAACACCTACCAAGAATGTTCCACCACTTAAAACTCCCATTACAAAGCCTACTCCTAAGAAGGCTTCTACCCCAACAACCAAATCCCAAAACCCAACACCCTTATCACCTTTGATTAAGTATTACTCAACCATCCTATAAAATTTAATTTTCTTCATATAAAACCATTTGACCCCCATAGTCCTAAGCCATCCTAATTTAATGATAATTTGATTTTATTGTACCATAGGATACCAGAACATGATATGGAGAACTGTAAAGCTATCCAATGTTTTGATGATGACCTATTGTCAGAAGAGCCTCCCATGATCCCACTTCCACTCTAAGAACCAAAAGTAACCACCCAACACTTGTCTAGTCTCATACTCCCATCTAAGAGTGAGGAGGAACCAAAGAAAATATCTAGTCTAACTCTTTCCCAAATCCATACCATCCATGTGGTCACATGATCAAAAGACCAAAAAAAGGATAAGGGGAAAGAAAAGGTGTCCATTCCATGGACATACCCTTCTTCCACCACCTAATCATCAAACTAAACCCAAACACCCTCACCTACACCCAAACCCAAGGTGTCCATCTTGGGTACCTCTCAATCTAACCCTTTGAAGTCAATATAAAGAGTAGTTCTAAAGAAAATTCACCAAAAACAAGTGAAGATGAGTTTATATGAACTAATCAATACCTCATCCCATCACTATCAAGAAATGATATAGGCTTTATAGTCCATAGAGGTCTAATTAAAAGATCCATAACCTCTAGCAGCCTTTGTCAAAGCCCTCCAGCTTTCCACCCTTGTTACATTTAAGGATTCAAAAATACCTACCATTCATCCCCAAGATCCAAATCATACCCTCTTCATTACTTCATACATCAACCAAACCTACATCAAGAGGCTTATGATTGATGAAAGAGATATCATCAACATAATCTCCTCCCATGCATATGACCAGCTTAAATTACTAGAGAATATTATGTCAAAAACCACAATGGTGCTTCATTATTTTAATGACCTATGGAAATAACTCTAAGAACCATCATCCTCCACTATAACCATTCCTTTGACTCATCTTGAGATGGTATAAGATGACTCTCCTATCATTAATACCATTTGGAGTTAGGATAACAATTCCCTTTTTACCTATCTTGGTGTAGAAGCTCTCTATCCATAAATATCTCCCTTTAAATACTTCAACCATGCTAAATGAATCCATCGTGGATGTCAACTTGGGTACTCAAGATAACCCACATATTGTCAAAATTAGCCAATCATTTAATTCCTCAGAGCTTCAATATTTTCTCTCTTTTCTATGAGATCATAGCATAGAATTTGTTTGGTCTTACAGTGACATGCTAGGAATCAACCCTTCATTTACTACCCATAATATTGTTACTACCTGTGATGCCAAGCTTGTCAAGTAAAATCTTTGTCAGATGTATCCTCACTAGTCCTTCTTATCAAAGAAGATATTTAACACCTATCCATAAATTTCATCCAACCCATTGACTATACCTAATGGATCTCAAATTTCATCCCAGTTACCAAAGTAATAAGGGGACTTCAAATTTGTGTATACTTACATGACCTTAACCTTCCTTGCCTAAATGATGACTTGTCTTTGTTAATCATTAACCAACTTGTTGATCTTACATCCAACAATGAGATGCTATCTCTTATGGATGGGTTCTCGAGTTACAATTAGATCTTGATTACCCCCAAAGATTAAAAAAAACCTTTATCACCCCTTGGGTAAATTTTTGCTATAGGATCATGAATTTTGGTCTAAATAACGTTGTTACAATCTACTAGCACACTATGACCTACATATTTTATGACCTTATTCAAAAAATTATAGAAGACTATGTTGATGACCTTCTTAGTAAATCCAAATGTTATAAAGATCATTTGGCCATTCTTAAAATTATATTTGAATGCCTTATCCATTACCATGCTTGCCTTAACCCTAAGAAGTTTATTTTTGGGGTCTTGTCAGGAAATCTCCTTAACTTTATTATCTCTCTTTGAGAAATCAAAGTTGATCCTACCAAAATCAAATCAATCCTTGACATGCCTCCTCCCACCCACCTTAATTAACTCTATAGTTTGCAGGGGAAGCTCCAATCCATTCGTCACTTTATCTCTTAGCTCTCTGATAGATTCCAACCTTTCCACCACCTTCTAAAAAAATATGTATCTTTTAAGTGGAACAAGGACTATCAAAAAGAATTTGATTCACTTAAAGAGTACCTTATTTCTCCACCCATCCTCATTTCTCCCAAATAAGATCAACCTTTTTACCTTTATATTTATGCCATTGACCACTCCTTAAGGATAATGTTGGCTCATTGAGATGAGAAACATAAATAACAAGTCATCTACTATATAATTTGAATGTTTATAGAGTATGAAAATTAGTACACCTATATCAAAAAACTTTGCCTTGCCTTAGTCTTCATGGCTTGTAAAATCTACCATTACCTTCTCAACCATAAGACCTATGTCCTAACCAACACTAACCCACTCAAGTATATACACTCTAAGCCATATAAAAATTAGTGTATGGCTATGTGGCTCATAATTTTAGCTGAGTTTGATCTTAAAATCCTCTAGTAGAAGTAAATTAAGGACCAAGTCATTTCCAACTAATTATCTGAAGTGCTTTTAATAGATAACCAACCATCTCCCCTTGAGTTTCCTAATAAGTCCATTGTAACCCTTTCTTAAGAGGACATCACCTATCAAAATACCATGTTTTGTATGGATAAAAATGTCAAAATGGTGGGGGAGATAGTGTCATCCTTATTCCCCTTCATGCTAAAAATCTCCCTTTATCCTTCAAATTTTACTTTGATTGTACTAATAACATGGCTGAGTACGAAGCCCTAGTGAAAGGTCTTCAAACTAATTTAGCCTTGGGAGTCAAGATAATCAGTGTTTTGGTGACTCCCAACTCATGGTAAATCAAATAAATGGATCTTATCAATGTAATAATAATGTTTTGCAATAGTAAAAATAACTAGTCGATGTAATCTTGGCATAATTTGAACATTATCATATCCAAACCATTCTATGATCCACGAATAAGTTTACCAACATAATGGCTTCCCTTGCTTCCCAAATCCCATCCACACCTTTTGAATCTAATATATCTATTACTATTTATCATCTTACCAAACCTTATTATACCAAATCAAACCCTCCTTCCATATATAATGTGAAATAAGCCCCATCTGATCTTTGGTATAAGAAAATATTCAACTATCTCAACCTTGCCATCATCCCTTTCGATCTTTCTAGGAATGGCTAAAGATCATTCATTTAGAGTACCTATCACTAAACTATACTAGGGGGAATCCTTTACAAGAATGGCTTTGATGGCCTTATTTTTTGCTACCTACATAACCATGAGATCTTTCATGCTATTAAGGAAATGCATGATGGGTTTTATGGAGGACAATTTAGTAGCTTAGCTATCACTAAATGTATCCTTTTCCTTGTCTACTATTAGCCCACCCTTAACCAAGAATATTGTGATTATGTTAAGAAGTGTGTTAAATTTTAACAATACACCAATTTACATCATGGACCTAGCCATAGTCTCCAAGTATCCAAGGATTTTTGGCCCTATTCATAATGGGGATTGGATCGTATTAGTGAAATTAACCCCATTCTTTATAGTGACATCATATCATCACTACGATAGAATATTTCACCAAATGGGTGGGGGCTATTCCTCTCATCTCAACCAAATCTAAAAATATTGTTAATTTCATCAACCATCACATTATCTACCATTTTGGTGTTCCTCATAAAATTATCACTGATAATGGTAAATCTTTTAATAACAATAAAGCCCAAAATCTTTGTGACACATTTGGCATTAATTTAGGTTTCTCTTTGTCTTATCATCTATAAGTTAATGGATAGGTGGGATATTATAAAAAATTTCTTAACAAAATGCTAACTAAAATGGTTAATGTATCTAGGTAGGATTAGATTTACACATCCCCTTTGCTCTATGGGCATATCACACTAACATTTGAACCCTTGTGGGTTTTACTGCTTTCTGTATCATTTTTGGTGTAGAGGTTTTCTTGCCTCTCAAATTCCAAATTCCATCTCTTTGCATATCCCTATAGGATATCATTTTTGAAGGTGATTATCATCAATAACATTTATCCCAACTTGAGCTCCTTGATGAGTGTTATTTGGCCACACTTAACCATATTCATGTCTATCAATAAAGAATTAAGCATGCCTATGATAAGCACCTAAGAGAACATGAATTCAACATTGGAGACATTGTCTTAAAGGAAAATCAACATGTAACTAATATGAATAAAAGCAAGTGGGGAAATTTTTATTTTAATTGGCTTAGACCTTATATCATAATGCATAAGTATAGATCAAGAGCTTAGCAGTTATTCTCTCTTAAAGGGAAACTAAAATCTGAGCCTCTCAATGCTTTGCATTTTCATCCTTTCTTTTTTTAAATAGGATCAAACACACCTTCTATCTAACTTAAACTCATCCCTTATTTTATTATATTTTCCCTTTCACCCCCTCTTTTTTAGGACTATCGATTAAAGCACAGAATCATGTGATTTTCTATCACAATTTTAGCCTTGATCCTAAATATGCATACAACAACTCTACCCATGGCATGATTCTCATGGATACTTTTCATCCCTAATATAATGGAATCCCATGGTCATTATTCATAAACAAATATTCTCACCCACTATTTTAACCTTTTTGTGCTTTAGTTTTACCTTCATAAAGGTAAGCATTTTAGCCTATATATGCAAGTCTATGTCATCAAAAAAAAAACATGAACAACCATTTATCCTATGGGTCATCTCTAGTATTAGTAGATTTTTCCCTTGAAGGATAGCTACCAAAACACACCAAAATGGATCAATATAAGATAGACTGTTCCCTTGAAGGACAACTATCCCAAAGTCTAGAACAAGTCTCAAAAATCTTAGACCACTCCCTTGAATGATGGCTCAATAAACACATTTGTTAAAATCAAGCAAATTATTGAGAGCTTCTCACATCAATCAATTTTCCATAGAAATAACTATATATCAAAAGGCCCATTATTTAGAATCCATAATCAATTTCCATGAGTAGACTTCCTATATCAATCAGTCTACACCCTATATGACATAGACTTGTTTATACTATCTCTTTGAAAACCTACAATAGAGAAAAGCTAGCCTCACATGAAGGCTCCATCTTTATCCATCTCCCCTTTTATACCTTTTATGAAAAAATTTATTTTTAGCTTACTTAACACTATGTGAACAAGAACCTTTTTAACCAACCAACAGATGTTATTTTCAAGCATGTGAAGGGATTCTATTCATAAGCCGATCTAACTTCCTTTTGTTTTGATCATCGCCAATGAAATAACATCATGTCCTCTTCTTTTTTATCAAACTAAATTTTTTATGCATTCATTTAGATGCATGTATTTTTACTATTTTATCTTTTCTCACATATAGTTTTATTATCCATACTCAATCTATGTGTTTCAAGAACCATTCACCTTCATCTAATTAAAGTGTAAATCATTAAAATATTTAATAAATCATTGTGATTTTTTTATTGATTTTGATTTTACCTTTATTTAAGTTTTTTTATTCATAATTTTTTTTAATACATTAACCATCTATCACATCATCACCATTTAATCATACACCATAAAATAATGAGTCATCACATATGTTAATCCATCACATGTCTATCTAGATAAAGGAGAACATAGATTCATTCATTTGAAAACATTTATACCATCTACTTAAAGCATATGTCTCCTAAATGATAATTAAAACATCATATAATAAGCAACATCATCACATCCTAACCATATATACAAGTAATAATCATAACCATAAACCACATCCATAAAACAATAATCACATCATGCACATGTATAACATCACAAACAATAACCACATCCATAAAATCATAATCACATCATATGCTCACAAATAATTCATGTGTGTGTGTGTGTGTGTGTGTGTGTGTGTGTGTGTGTGTGTGTGTGTGTGTGTGTGTGTGTGTGTGTGTGTGTGTGTGTGTGTGTGTGTGTGTGTGTGTGTGTGTGTGTGTGTGTGTGTGTGTGTCCATGTCTCTCAAAAAGGTATATACATCTCACTTCATCATCTCGTAGGTCAGTATCAAAATCATATACTACATCAAAATGTGAGTCTCCATTAAGTCTAAGGTAGAGGAGCACTACTACTTCATGGAGCCTGTCTATCTCCTGGCCTTGTCTATGCACCCATAGATGTTTCCCACTAACTTGATGTTGCACTATTCCCTCTACCAATAACCAATGCTTTATACTCACCATATCGAGGCTCATTGGGAAGTTGTCTAAAGACCAATGCCTCATAATATCTAAGATCCTCAATAGTGGCCACATACCTCTCCCAAGTAATGGTCCTTAAAGGTCATATAGGTGTTGGTGCCTACCCTCCTACTTAACTAAGGGAATCTCTCTCTTATGTAACCAAGGCTAACTAGGCTCTATCTTGATCCCTCTCCTATGTAAGAGTGGCTACCTAACCCTGGGTTGTATCTCTCCCTAGGGTTTCTACTACTAGAGCTTCCTATACTACTTCTATTACTACCCTAGCCTGATCTCTCTCTAAGATGAGTGCCTACCTATAAGGGGCATACACATCCATCTAGTCCCCACCTCCCTCATCCATATCAACATCCATGACCTACTATCTAGCCCGCCCATCATCTACTCCAAACACTACCACATCATAGTGTGCCTAGAACCATACTATGTATTCCTTAGTGAGACTCGCACCATCTATGTTTTCCCTTAATGGTAGAAACTCATGATCAATATAATAATCATCCATATCTAAAAAAGGTATTGAAAACTTTGTATCTTCTCTCCTAAACCTTAGAAAAGCACTTGGGACATCCTATACTAGCCTAAACTATATCCTCACCCTATTAAAAGGGATCAACTCTACCCCATGATCTCATCTACCATATATCCATCTATAGCTTTGTATTGATAAGGTCTACCTGGCATAACTCACCCATCTTATAAATTTGGTATATGGCCTCTAGATGACCTCCCCATCAACTAAGGCCTTTATCCTATCCTTGTATGACTTCAGGTCTCATGATCCTCCCCATGGTGGTGTGAGTACATAATCATACCTCCATCTCATAAAGCCAACTATAAAGTCCAACTAAGTTCATGCATGCCATGGAAATCCACCTAGTCAAAGCACCCTGATGTGCTCATATGCCCAAAAATATAGTACAAATCTGACACTTATGCCATATTATCTATGTAACCTATATCCTTAGAGCTCTAAATAGATCTACACTAGTATAACTAGGGCCCAAGCATACACTGTCTAATCCATCATCATACCTATAATAATGCCTAGTAATAAAGAGGAAAATATACCAGTACTAGAATTTGGTAATGCATAATAAGTCATGGCCATCATCATCATCATGATCTATATCTCCCCCCTATCAATGTGATATAGGGGTACATAATGAAGGCCTCCTACATGCCACCTAACATGCATGAAATATTCTCCATACAACACATCCATGAGATAGTCTCACTCTTCACTGTTGATATGCTCTATCATCTCACCTTATATTGGTAGCCTCAATATCCAATGAATATCTTCTGGTAGGATAGTGATCTCCCTAGTTGGTAGTAAGAACATGTTGGTGGCTGAGTCCCATCTCTTAATTATGGCCACCAACATAACTATGTCTCTAGGCACATGTTAATAGTATCTAATGTCTCCCAGGCCCACTATTGTCATGTACTCCCACTCTTGGTCTGTTATCACCCTATGAACCTCATCTAGGAGTTGAGGCACTCAATATTGCACCTATAGTTTATCCTCAACAAGGTTAGAAGTATGCCTTAGTTTACTTTACCCTTCAAATTCACCTAATCTAACCTAAACCATGAATTACCCTTAAACTTATCCTAACTTACCTAATTCCCACAAAAAACTAATCTCACCCAACTCCTAACCAGCCTTCACCCATTCCAAAACCATCTTTTAACTACATTTTCAGCTTATCCTACCTTTATAATAACTATCGATGGTTGAGTGTCGATCGATAATAGTTCTTTGTTAAATCATTTTTGATCAACCTTCAACCATAAGTAGTTTAGTGGTAGACCATTGATGGTCCACACACTAACCATTTGACGGTTATTGATCAACCATAAATAGTCGATAGCAACCACTGAAGGTAACTATGTGGTGGTTTTTCATGACCTAGCCCTAGGTTTTTCCCACCTAACCCTCAAACCAATCAACCAAACACTTAAAAACTCGCATAAACACTTGCATCCCCTCCCTAATCTCCACTACCTCAACCCATTTCCCACCCCTCTACCAATTTCATATAAAATTCAAAACCCATATTTATAATAAACCTCTACCCCAAACTAAAATAAATTCAAGCAACAACAATTACAAATTCATAAATTTTAGACATCACCTACCTCATTCCATGATTGCCATCATGGTGGAGCCCTAAGAACCACTACCATCACTTGGCCCCATACTCTACCTCTACCTTGCTACATCTTCTCTAGCTTTGGCCCACCTCGATCAATCTTCCACCTCACACTATCCAACCTTATTCAACCCTCATTCACTAAAAAAGTATGAGACTCAGGGTGTATACTCTCTATCATTTTTTCCATGGACAAAGAAAAAATGCCATAGGTTTACTATTTGCAAATGAGGACATAAAACATCATTTGACCTTTAATGATTACCCTTTTAGGGCTTATGTGTGACCACTAATGGTCACTAGATGACCATCAATGGTTGACCCTGATCATTGATGGTCGACCACTCTTGGATTTTTACCTCTAACACTTTTATTTTCACAAAGGATCCTAACTACTAAATTTTCACCCTTTTACCAAGCAAGGGGTCAAACTTTCAATGCACCAAATTAGGTGACTAATTATACCAACCAACCACATAATCTCACCATGGTCATTTTAACCGCATCAATTAAATTTCCATATTTGGAAAACTTATGCTACTTTTATGCACCAACCATTTAGGTGCCTCAAAGCATGACCCTTTGTGGTCATGATAACTACAGCTATTTTGTCTTCTTAGGTTCATATCCTACCTCAAATACCTATGATTACATCCATTTTAACTATATGAATTGAGTTTATAGACACTAACTTAACATGTACACACTATTGCTACAACCATTTACCCTATCACTTGTATTTCTAGTACCAACCTTATTTTATACCCTACCTTAACTATGGCAACCTAATATATGCACAATCTATAATATCATGCTTAGTCAAATTCTATCTTTATTCATGCTTAAATTCTCAACTAATGAACCAACCAAATTTACCCATTTTTTTCACCCTCTTATTTGCTTATCAAACCTGAACCTAACTCTCTTTCACTTCATCAATTCTCAATTTGAGGGGTAACACCTCCTCCCATACTCGAGGCATCAAATCTTTTACCAACTTCTTCATTTTATGTTTTGCAGCTTGTTGGCATAAACTACACAACAAAAGGGGGAAAATTAGACCCTTAAAAACCATGTAATGTGTTTCTAGTTGTTGAATCACCCCATAACCCCCCTTCCATTATCTTGGACCATTTCCTAACCTTTTAACCACCAAACATAATTGGAAATGTCTAAACTTAGTCATTTTAACTGTCTCCCTAACTACTGATGGTTGACCCTCAATCATTGATGGTTGTCCCTAACCATCAACAATTACCTTAACTTTTGCATGATCAAAGAAATAAATCTTAGTTCAACTATAATTCACTCATTTCTTATTAACTATCTAAATTTAGTTGATTGTTCACATGGTCAATGCATAATTAGACTTTGTGATAAACCATTTGTTAAACCCTTTGATTGGAAATTATTTTTCCTCTATATAAGAGAGGAAGAGAAGGTTAAAGGGATCAATCATCATCTAGATCAATCAAATAGGTGCAAGAGGATCTAACTCCCAAACAAATCCAAAAGCTAACTATATGTGTTTTTTAATCAAGATTCAGTAATTAGCTTTATTTTGTTTCATTGTTTGTGTCTTTCCCTTTATTTATCTTTCACCCCACTTTCCTATGTTAGAAATTTTCAATTATAGACACTTCAACTCTTGCCAAAAAACACCCATATCCTATTTCACTCACCTAAACACTCAATCCCTAAACTAGACACCTCTGAGAATCAATTCTTGTCTCATGACTAACATTTAACCCAAACTTCATACCTAGAATGTCTTTATAACTCCCCTCACCAAACTTATTTTTCCAAACTAGATCTCATAGTAACTACTAATGGTCTTATCTAACCATTGAAAGACTTCCTTATCCATCGATGATTAACAACCACCAATGATCACCCAGCCACCAACAGTCATACTTAGACCATTGACAGTCACTATCTATTATTTTATAGTAGCAAGCTAATTTGACCTATCTACCCATACCCAAATTCTTTATTCTAAGTTTCTATTTTATCATAGAGGATTAACTTATTTTTAAATCATATTTTATTAATCTAGCATCAATATTTAAACATTTATTTCATGTAGATGTTTTCTTGTATTTGATTTCAGTACCTTCTATTATTTCATGAAAGCATCTATTTTTAGCCTTTTAGAACTTAAGTTTTTTAAAAGTGTGGATGGATAGCCTATAAAGAAGCTTGCACTTCTTAGATATATCTCATGCTAGGCAATCTACCCTATTATCTCATTAATCAAGCATTCTCTTCTAGCATTTTCTTATATATAGGTCATCCTACACAAACAAAGAGGAGTATCAACAATCATCTGGATTCATGTGTGCACAACATATCTAGGTTCTACTAACCTCACCCTTATTTTAAGTTTTAAATCTTTATTTATTCTTATAAAATAAGCAAAATTTAAGTGAAATGCCAATTTAGACCAACTATGACTGATCAAGGAACTACCATCCCTTATTTTAGTAAGACTACAATCCCACAAAGTGCTTTTAGAACTATCTAACTGAGCATCCATAATAACTAAACTTTTAGCAATTTTAACCTTTCAAGGAATATGTAAAGCCATAGATGTTGATAATCCATAAAAACACCTATTAACAACTCCACCTTTTAAATGATGTCTTCAACACCTAATGATGGACCTCTGATTATCACAAATTACCTTCTTAGTAACAACTCTATCAATACATCAACAACATGAGAAAATGGTCATACACACAGACCTCAATCTAATCTACTCAAAAATCCATCTATTGAGTACACTTTATTTATTTTACCTCTCCACCCTTCTCTCTAAACCACACACATAAGCCTCTCTCCAATCTCTTTCAAGTCTCTCACAAATCTAGAAACCATCACATTTGGTTTCACTATTTATAGAGCATTCATGATTATCAACATCTTAGTTAGACATTAGGCATGATTTAACCCGTAAGGCATATATCATATAAATACACATCTCAATATAATCTTCATAGGTTATCCATAACACCCATGGGTCACCCTTAAGCAGTTACACCTATCAAATAGACCCTTGTAGCCCTTATAGGTGTCATGGAGACCTATTTACCCATTTATCACTTCATCAAACACGAAAATAAAATAACACCACTTAAAATTAAATAGGTTCACTCCACATGACGCCTTTTACATCCTCAAATTCTTACAATCATCATTGCACTCTTCTGTGCAATCTCAATCAACTTAAACAATGACCTTGTACACATGAACACTAAGAACAAACACATAATCAACTTCTTAAGCAGTATTCATACTCAAGATAGATTGATCACACCTATAAAATACATAAAGATGAAATTTATATAGTATATAACACTCTCAAATATCTAATTCATCATGAAACATCAAAACAATATCAACACAAGATCAATTATCCTTTTCAGGTTACTTGCATAACATGCAAGAACACACAGTTAAATTTGAACCTTCATAACTTTGATTGTACACAATTTTATATCTTAAATATATATTTATAGATGTACCTTGGAGTCCTTTACATATTTTATTTATTACTCCATGATTAAATTCTGCATAGATCAAAAGTTATAGCCAAAATACAGAGCACTAATTTTTCCTTTGTGAAATTCAAATATTCAAATGCTAATAGTCATAGTTAAACCTCATCACTTTTCTTTCATATTGTGTCTTCAAATCTTTAGATTAAATGTGCAGCATAAATATTATTCAAATTTTAATGTATAGTATGCTAATTTCCAAATTTAAAACTTTGAATAGTTGACCTCATCTCATGCAATCTTGACTCAACGTGCACCATCGATCTCTATGAGATTGTCCTTACTTTAACAATGTTAGGAAACTATCACTTTGATCTATTGAATTTAATGTGCACCATTTATTTCAATAAATATGAACACAAATTATCATTTATCCTAATAAGAAGCTCAATATTTATCTCTGCTCAATGTTAAACATTGAACACTTGACATCATCTCATTGCATCCTAACATCTTGGAATAAACATGCTCTATCGATCATTTTGTAAGAAGATCGATCTTTAGCTTCATTAACCAATTAAAAATTTACCCATTTGAATTAATACATATCTTATATCAATATTTATGATCATTGATGCACTGTTTGATCTCCATTTGGTCCTAAAATTTAACTCTTGTAAAATTGACTAAGTATCAGGACCATTGGTTATCTACCTAGAAATCCAACTTTTGTTGCACTTAGATGCATGATTTATAATTATTAAAATATGATCTCCTCACATATTAAAATCCACCCATGTGTCAAAATTATCTTGAAGTATTTTCATGTGTAATATATAACTCCATTAATTTGCTCATTCATATTTTTTGCCACAAAGCCAACTATGTCAAGAACTGCCTGGAAAGCCAACTTTGCACATGCATATATTTTGATGTGCTTCATCTCATGACCTAAAAATTATTAAAAATAAAATAGGCACAAAATTAAGCAAAAATATATGATCATTTTCTCCTTGCTCCTTCACATGTGTGAAATATAACACCATCAAAAAACCTACTCAGCTTCTCTTGCCACATTGTAAATTTGGCTAAGTATGGGAAAACACCATCAAATTACCTAGGAGCCCAAATTTGAATATGCATATCTTTTATCATGATTAGTCACATGAACTAAGATTTAGTACATAATATCTAGGTACAAATTTTATCATAACCATATTACCAACTCCCCTTGACTTATCCACACATAATAGTGGTGATGTCAACAAACTACCTACTCAGATTTTTTGCCACTAGATCCAAAATGTCTAGATGAAAATAATGATCAACTAGATGAAATCCACTCATGCACACAATAATTAAAATCTTATAAAACATACAAGGTACCTATTTCACATCTTTAAATCATCATATTCACCCCTAATCATCCATACACATGCAAACTCTAAAAATCAACCAAGCCTTCTTTAAGCATACCAGGACAAGCATATTACACACTTTGTCATTATCACATAAAATCTTAAGGCACTTCATCCACTCACAAAGATACCTCCACGACATCACCATGACATCATTGATAACTCTCTCATAGATTGTTACTAGTCTGGGCCTTCTATTATTTGACAAAGGTGAAACCAAAAAGCTAGCTTGGTCCCTAGACCTTGTTACTCTTCTAGGCATTTCCAATGCAACTCTATGTAGTGACTACCATATACTATTGATAAAACACATAAGTGGGCCCTCTTTCTAGTTCCAACTTTGATTCTTGTTGATATGGTTTTTATATACACTACCAAAAATTTAACTAGGTAACTTGTAACATTTTAATATCTATATAGAAACAAAGTTCCACTCCAAATAACAAGTTTTAGGTATATGGTAAAAACAACTAGTTACTGGAATAGTAGGTTGAATATGAGGGCCATTTAACTAGTTAAATGGATGGATGTGGGAAATATAAAAGAAGTGAATTTTGGAAAAAAATATTTCACTTTAGAGGAGGTTGTTCAATCCTCCTCTAGAATTGGGCAACATGGGAATACTTTTAGATATGTGGGTTTACCTATAGTAGAAGTAGACCTCTAGGTTTAAGGCCTAGCTCCCCGAATTTTGCCTTGAAGTGCTTATCACTAACTAACTATTTGCTTATGGGAAAAGGGATATAAGTTTGCATGAAATAAAACTAATCTAATGGGGTGATACACCAAAAGTATTTTCATAAAACCATCATACTTCTTTCACTAAGCAACAAGACCTAAAAATCATCGTCTAAGTCTTAAGAGGTTCTAACATAAGTGTTTCAATATAGAGGTGATATGCATGAGGCAACACAAGGTGAGTGAAATAAAGGGAACATTTCACAATCTAAGTAAAATTGTATAATTTAAAGGATCTTAACACACTAGCTACACTCTATATGACCTTTTAAAATAGAAGCTCTTGCATAAACATGAGAGGATAAGGAGAGGCAAGGATAGAAGATTATCACTTAACATCACCATACATCACTTTGCACGCTTATAAATAATGTTCATGAACTCAAAAAAATATTTAATTTATTTTTTTAAGGCAAATTACAACATCAATCCAGTAGGGATTTGCCATACATAGAGTGGAATTAGCTTACGATATCTAAAATGGCTAATACTTATAGAATTTGAGAGAGGAGAGAAGATAATGAAGTCTAAGAGTCACTAGAACATGTGTCAAGATGAAATAAGGACTTAAATCTATATAATAATTATTTATGGGATAGACCATGCAAGGTCTACTTGGACAAATGTCCCTCAAAGCATTAAACTCCTAAAATGTGGCATAGGATTCTTCATTTACTTGCCTAGAAACTGCCTTCATCATTTGGTCTCCTTGAAATGATCCGTAGATGAATAGGGATAGATGATATGATTAAAATATGAGGGAGGAGTTATAAACATGCTCCAACATGTATGGATGTGTCCCTAATCATCAAGATTATTTTGGAGATGAGTTTTCACTACCTATAGTCATAATCACCCCTCTTTCACTCACCTCTCACACTTGGCATCAAAGAGGTCTTCAATTTTTTAAATCCAGTCCATATATATGTGTGTATGACACTTTTCAAGAGAATTCATTCCCTTAGATCCATCAAGTAGACCTTAAAAGGCCTCCCACTTAGAGTTTTCACCTTCTCACTTGTTTGTTCACTATGCTAGTTTGGATTGGCTGAGATGAAGATGTTATCAAAGGAATTTATGATGATATATAATGAAATAAAATGACATTGGATTTTATATCAAGTTCCAATCTATCTCCAAAAATTATTTACATTTTTTAAAACCCTTCCATACTTGCACAATGCACAAAACTATTAATAAAACTAATTTTACCCCTATCCATACAAATAAGGTAAAACTCAACTTGGTGAGAAGGATATCTAGGGATTCTTATGCAAGTAAAATTCACTTTCATGATCATTTTATCCATCCTAGATGCCTCTCCTTATTCATTTTTCTCATCGAGTCACTACTAAGGGTTTTAGAGGGTTTAGAGACATTTTCTCCCTTAAGGATTGTTCATACAATCCTAACATCCAATTTGTGAGAAAATTCCACAAAGTATTTTTTCAATACCTCCTTCAATATATCCCAACTCTTCATACCCCCATTCTAAGAATCCATGTTGTTTTGAGCTTCTCAAGTTAGCCTCTCGAGCTTCTCCTTCTATTCTATGCAAGCTTAAGTTGGTTTAAGCCAAAATGTGGCTTTTTTTTAATCTCATCTACAAGATAAAATATTTAAAACACATAATAATCCCATATAAACATGTTTCAACTCATCTTAATTCTCATATAATGTCAAAAATGATAGCACACCCCCTTGAGGGCTTTAGGCCTAGACTAGACGTAATGGGTCCACCTACATACCTGTGTGTTTAGGCCACCGGTTTTAGTTTATAAACCTTGTAAGACTTTATTCATGATATTCCATTTCTAACACAACTTAATACATCCTCTTAAAAATTTTCAATAATTTCTAGCTCATCCTCATAGCATTTATATGACCAACCTAAAGGAAATGGCCTTCTGGGAGTGCCCTCTATTTGAGATAGAACAGAGGGTATCTCCCTTATTATACAAAAAAAAATGTATGAGTGTATTATTAAAGTTATGGTGACACTCTATAAAATGTTACAGGGTCAAGTGAAACTTCTAATAACTCCAAACACTTTAAAACCTGAGATAGACTGTATGAGAACTCACTGTGTGTAGGGTTTTAAAGATGGACTATAGGTTTCCCATTGAAAACCTCTCCATATATTGTTTACATGATATGTTAATCTCTTTAAGTGTTTAATATCATTGTGGAGTCCATTAAAACACATCTAACACTTCAACCTTTTCCAACTTCTCTATGCATACCTTCCATTTTGCCAAGCTTATTTGCAATCAACTATGATTATGATTTTAGTCAAGGAAGGGATGCCTGTAAGTTAGAACTAATATGTTCAAGGCCTTATTAATTAACATAATATTATCTTGAAGTATTTTAGTTCAATTTTACATCCATATAGACTTTATCAAGCCATGTTCATGCTATGCCAACCTTTAGATAGTTATACCTTAGTGCACATTCACTATTCTACTACAATCAACTATAGTTGACCTTGTTGAGGCAAAAAAGGATCCTATAGATGAATTTAAAATATTTAAAACCTATGTTAAGACTCATTGGGTTAATTTGAGGTCCTTGAACCAAATTCAATCAACCAATGCTCATGTCTACAGGTCTAACTACCAAAGTTTGATTTGAGACTGTAAGTTATTTTTATTAGGCTATAAGTAGCCTTCTTGGGAGTATGAGTACACCTATATGTGACCAATTAGGTCAATACTTACTATCCAAAACTTTTTTATGATCTCATAATCAAAAATTATTTTATTACCTCAATATGATCATATAACAATGAAGGTATGATCTTGTTATGCCACTTTGGGATGCAAAACTACTTGAGAGTTCAAAACTATAGAAAACACTAAAAAGTTGTGAATAAATATGTGACTTTGAATCCTCAATTACATCACTTGTGGGATAGAAAACCCAATCTCTTTTTTAAATATAATACCCTAGATGCACTTGGATTCATCTAGACTCTTTGCAACATTGTTATATAACATCACCAAAAGTACATAGGGCTCTATTTTGGGGTTTTTAGGTAAACTTATCCCCAAAGCTCATTCAACATATATGGATATAATTCCTTAGGTATGCCTAACACTACATGGTTTCAAAAAAATTCATCATAACATTTTATAACTCCATAAACTTAATGAAGGTCTCAAAACCTATCAACCTCCTTCATACAACACTTCTAGATCTCTTTGGGGCCACCTGTAGGTGGACATTTTAGTATACAGGTAGTGGAGGTGGATATAGGATATATGCTTGGAATATGGCCTTATGATTCATATTGAAAATTCTCAAATTTTTATAAAAATACTTTCAAACATAATGAAATAAAAACCATCTAACTACTTTATTCTAATGTGATTGACTCTCTCTAAGGCACATGTAGGTGCATACCAATGGTGCAAGACTGTGTGTATAGTTTGCATTGGTCATCACATTTTATTATATGACATTTAGAAGGATTTAATTTCTCTATCATGTTATAAAAAGGTGTTCATCAACTTGAGACTCTTCAACTACCTTGTATGAATGTTCTCACACTTCAAGACACCTCACTTGGTTGACTGTGTATGACAGTCAAGTAAGAAAGTATGATTGTGTTAGTGGTTAAATGCAAATCTATTTATCATCACCTTTGATACTAAACCTAAAAATATAGGGGTTTGACATTGGATACATGAAACATAACACATCACATTTATTTGAAACCATTGTAAAGAAAGAAACCATATGCAATTGGTGAAACCTGACTGTAAGTCCACTAGTGGTATCAAATTGTAACCTAAACTATTTGGCCCATGAAATCAACTCAAAACATGAAAAAAAAGATGTATAACATTAAAGGAGGAATTAAAAATCCTTTAAATCAATTTCAATAATTTGATCATATGGACCTACTCATACAAAAGGAAAACCTATAGGGTGTGGGGATTAACAAGCTAAACAAAACATTCAACTTCTTAAGAATGGTTAATAAAGTATATGAAACCATTATTGTAACTACAAACATGAAAATTAATAATAAATTTTTTTCTATATACCACCAAAAGTATTTTACTTGAAAACTCTTCTACTGGTTGTAATATCAAAAGACATGTTAAATAGTTTCATATGCCTAGTGGACTGATGGAGAAGAGAGATAGTTTTGGCCCATTTTTGGCACTTAAAATTCATATAGAGAATATAAATGGATTAAAATAATATTAAATATCAATTAATAAACTTTTCCCATGTGCCACTCTCCACCATAGGCCATACAACTTCCAAAACTCGTTTTTCACTTGTTTTCTTGATTTTTAGTTAGGAACCTGGAAGTTTCAGTTAGTACTAACATGCATAACAAATAATATAACATATTGGATGTTTAAAGTAATTTTATAACTCTTGGAAACCTTATAAAACTTTACCACATTCATTTATGACCCATTTATGATCCCTAAGTGACATAAAATGACACAAGGACTAAATTAGACTATAACCAAGGCTATAAACATATTAAATGACAAAAAATAATATCATGACACACCCTATATCATGAAAATATACCCATATATAAAGTTTTGTAATATAAGGGGTTGATCTATTTCAAATTATGGTCAAAATAGTCAACATTATTGATGATTTCCCAAAGGTGGTATGTTTGATATGCCAAGACTAGTAGCCTAAACTTGTCCATTAGGCCATGGAGTCACATGTACACTAGTATGAAAATAAATTTGCCTTTGAAAACACACCAAAAATAAAGGAGAGACACATGAAACAAGACACACCAAAGGGAAACAAACATGTGTTCAACTAGAACACTTATGGAGCACAA
The DNA here is from genome assembly GCA_037957365.1 of Torreya grandis. Lineage (NCBI taxonomy): Eukaryota > Viridiplantae > Streptophyta > Pinopsida > Cupressales > Taxaceae > Torreya > Torreya grandis. The sequence goes on along the minus strand of JARHVA010005977.1, from coordinate 874,134 downwards.
CACAACTAAAAGAAAGACACACACACCTATTCTGTTATTTACAAAACCTCACTCTTGAGGTGAAAAACATAATAACATATTTCAAATAGGGTCAAATATGGTTCCTCTTTAATTTTTATCACTCTGTGAAGGCAATATATCATGATAAGCATGCTCATCATCAATCAGTTGAATATGTGTATAGTCAAGTAGCATACCACTTCTATGTCTTCTTAGGCTTGCAAGTGAACTACTTAAATCCTTTATTAATTTTATTTTTTGACTTTCAATGACCTTGATTAAAGTTAAAAATGTCTTTATCTATACCATATCTAATCTAACTCCTCAAATTATATAATAGGAGTGATGACATGCCTCATCTTTTTACTCTTTTAGGTCAATATGTGCTTCATATATGGAGTCATCAAGTTTTTCTTATTTATGTTTCAATAGCTCTAAATGTGTCTTAACATCAAATGGAGATATTAACTATCCTTGAAGCACAATGAAAATTACCTTGGACTCATGAGACTCTTCTTTGAATATAGATTCTTGGATGATAGATTGATGTTCATTCTTATTCATAACATGACACTCATTTTTAGACTTGATCATACACTCAACCTAGATAACATTGGGAAGACCAAATTGAGTTTGCAAGGGGTCATTAATTCAAAGGTTGATTAATTCTCAAGTAAAATAGTCTAGAAAACTTAGATAACACTAGAAAGACCAAATCGGGTTTTTGAAGGGTCATTACTTCAAAGGCTAATTACTTCTCAAGTAAAGTAGTCTAAAAAACTCAAATAACACTGGGAAGACCAAATTGGGTTTTTTAAAGGGTCATTACTTAAAAGGATGATTAATTCTCAAGTAAAGTAGTCTGGAAAACCTAGATAACACTAGAAAGACCAAATCGGGTTTTTGAAGGGTCGTTACTTCAAAGGTTGATTACTTCTCAAGTAAAGTAGTCTGACAAACCTAGATAACATTAGGAAGACCAAATTGGGTTTTCAAAGGGTCATTACTTCAAAGGCTGATTACTTCTCAAGTAAAGTAGTATAGAAAACTTGGATAACACTAGAAATACCAAATCATGTTTTCAAAGGTTCATTACTTCAAAGGTTGATTACTTCTCAAGTACAGTAGTCTGGAAAAATTAAATAACATTGGGAAGACCAAATTAGGATTTCAAAGGGCTATTACTTCAAAGGCTGATTACTTCTCAAGTAAAGTAGCTTGGAAAATTTAGGTAACACTAGGAAAACCAAATCAAGTTTTTGAAGGGTTATTACTTCAAAGGCTGATTACTTCTCAAATAAATTAGTCTAGAAAACTCAAATAACACTGAGAAGATCAAATCATGTTTTTAAAGGGTCGTTACTTCAAAGGTTGATTACTTCTCAAGTAAAGCAGTTTGGAAAACCTACATTACACTTAGAAGACCAAATTAGGTTTTTGTAGGTTTGTTACTTCAAAGGCTAATTACTTCTCAGGTAAAGTAGTTTGGGAAACCTAGATTACACTATAAAGACACAATCTGGGTTTGGAAGGCTCAAACTACTCGACTCATTATGTGGGCTCAAGAATTTAGGTCTATGGGAGTGAGTAATTATTTATAAGAAACCTGAGTAAGTAGTGTTTGAAAACTTGGGTAAGTTGTTTCTTTGAGAGCTGGGGTTTTCAAAGTGAGTAACTGCATATAAGAAACCTAAAGTAATTAGTGTTCAAGAACCCAAAGTATTTTTTTTATCATTTCTATCCTTTTTGGTTAAAAACACAAGGATGAAAAAAAAATCTATTTTTGGAAAGGCTCCATGAATATGTGAAGTAAGAACTTGTAAGTGCCATAACTTTCAATCTATATATCCTTTTAGGGTGTTATTTTTTTAAAAGTGTATATTTTTTCAAGATCTATGCATTGGTAATATGGTTTTAGAAATTTTGTAAAATCCATTTTCTTCATGGTGTAATGGATTAAAAATCACTTCAATTTTTTTGTACCTCTCTTTTTGGATGCATTATTAGTTGAGCCCAATGTCTCTTTCATACTCTCTCACACTAATTGCTTATAGACACATTCTTGGTGGTGTTTGAAATCTAATATTGAGCATGTATTATATTGTAATTTAAGGGGGGGTTTATTGATAGTTCAAGGGGGTACTTATATTGTGTGTAATTTTTTATTTAATTTAATTTCAATTTTGTAAATTATCTCAATCTAATATGCACTAATGGATCCAAACATCGAACCACTCACACCATTTAACTATCTTGAATGGAAGTCTAAAATGCAGCTTGCCTTGAAAGGTAAAGGACTCTATCAGATCATTGTGGATGAGGAAACTAAGCCATCTAAAAATGCAAAAAAGTTTAAGTGGTATAATAGATATGATGAGGCCTATGGGTTCTTAAACCTCCTATCCATGTTGAATTTGAAAAAACTCCTAATGAAGTTTGGACCATCCTAGACAAGCTTTTTAGAGTGAAAGACATCATGAGGGGTCATGAGCTAGAAAATGAGCCATTACATTGAGCCTAGGTGAATATGACACCCTACAAGACTTATTTACAAATTTTAAATCACTGAGACTATAGTTGAAACAATGTGGCATTGAAAAAATATATGACCAGCTGATTTTATTTATGCTTGGAAAATTTGGGTCATGATTATTCAATTTTTCATATCTACATTTCATGCTACAAAATGTGCACTTAGATCCACTTATAAAATACCATAATTTGATGATTTTTTTGCTGATATGACTTGAGAGCAAGATAAGTTGGTTCAAATGGGTACACTGAAGTCTTCAAAATCACATGCCTTGATTGTCAATTAGGTCAAGAAGAAGCCTTCTATCAATGATAAATATGAAAAGAAATAGTCTAAACTAGATCATGAGCATAATAAAAATCAAAAATCAAATTCCAATCCCAAGGCATCATCAAATGAGTCCTCCTCAAGTGGAAAACTTAAGAAGGAGAAACTCAAATGCAACTTTTGTAAGAAACTTGGGCATAATGAATCTTAGTGCATGAAAAAGAAAATTGACACCTTGACTAAGATGATTGAGAAGAATAACATCAGTGTTCCTGAGTCCTCAACCTAGAACATGTCCACACAAAATTTTACAAAGGTTAATGACAACAAAAAGGGTAAAAACAAGGTCAAAGCACTTGTTTCAATAGCTTCTCAGCCTTTGACTTGGGTTATTGACTTAGGTGCTTCCTATCATATGGTCTCCTCAGAGGATTTATTTTTAGAAATAGAGCCAAGTTTTATACCTTCAATTTTCATGGGTGATGACACTTCAAAAAAAATTAGTGGTAAAGGATTAGTTGAAGTAAGTGACGAAACCTTCAATGGTGTTTTATGTGTTCCTTCACTATCCACCAATCTTTTGTCAGTGTACCAAGTCACTTACATAGGTGTAGATAAGTGAGTTGAGTTCACACCTAATTTAGTGGTTATCAAGGAGATACATAGTGACACCATAGTGGCTTATGGGAATGACAATCATTATTATAGGTTGTATACCTTCTCACAATTTACCCCAGCTCAACCCTCAACTGCACTACTTACTCATGTAGATGGAGTGAGCAAACTATGGCATGGATGGTTTGGCCATTTAAACTACAATTACCTAGAGAAACTCAATCGTTAGGACATGGTTTTAGGGTTTCTTAAATGTAAATTCTTAGATGGCCTATGTAATGGATACATTTTTGTCAAGCATCTAGAAGAGAAATATGATAAGGGCAAAGTAAGGACATAGTAATAAATTGTCCACATCGACATAGCAAGTCCATTTTCAAAACCTTCATTCAAAAAGACCAGATACATGCTCATATTCATTAATGACTTTTAAAGGTACACTTGGGTATTTTTTCTCAAAAATATGTCTGAAGTATTTGATCACTTCAAGGACTTTAAGACACTTGTAGAGAATCAATTAGATTGTTCCATCAAAATCTTAAGGACTGACAATGGTGGGGAGTATGTCAATAATAGGTTTGAGTAGTTTTGCACATTAGAGAGGATTCAGATGCAACACAAAGTTCCATACAATCCTTAGTAGAATGGTTTGGCCAAATGTAAGAACCATACTTTGAAGGAAATGGTCAAATTCTTACTTCAATCAAAGTCATTTGCTCTTTAATTTTGGGCCAAAGAAATCAACTATGTGTGCTACATTTAGAACCATGTTCCACATAAAGCCTTGAAAAGAATAACTCATTTTGAAGCCTGGGATGATCAAAAGCCTGTAGTGGATCACTTTTAAGTGTTTGGATTACTAGTAATGGCCCATATTTCCAAGAAGAAATGTAAGGTAATAGACCCTCAGATTCAATCTTGTATCTTTGTGGGTTATGCAGAGGGTACTAAGGGATACAAGCTCCTACATCATAAAACTCATGATTTGTTCATTGAAAGGAGTGTCAATTTTTATGAGGGCCCATTTTAACTCATTACTAACACTCCAGACTCTTCAAAAGTCTCAATGGATATTGATTTCTCCTCAAATGATGACTTGGATCCACCTCAAAATCCTCTTGATTATCAAGATGACTCTTCTACTTCTTCAAGTTCAAGTGATGATAGTAGTGATGAGGATTCTCTTCCTTCATCTCACACTAACACTTAAGATTATGATGACTCACCCCTTGATTCTCCAATCTCATATAATTTTGGTCCCACTTGGGCCAGATAGACACTTTAAAGTGTTGGGAAGTGGGTTAGAAATCCATCAAATTCAAGGTGGACATGTTCACAATTTTAGGGGACTTCACATGCCTATCTAGATATTTCCTTGGATCTATAAACCTTTCATGAGGCATCTGGCATTCCAAAATGAGATTCTACTATGAAAGATGAGTATAGTTCCCTAATCAAGAACAAAGCATTGGACTTGGTCCCTCTTCCTAAAGAAATAAAATTGGTTCATTGCAAATGAGTTTATCAGACTAAGTTTGGTGTAGATGGGTCTGTTGATAAGTACAAAATTCATCTAGTTGTAAAGTGGTTTTCTCAAGTGCCTGGCATAGAATACACTGAGACATTTGCTCTTGTAGTCAAGATGATGTCTATTAGACTCACTCTAGCCATCATAGTCATAAATCAGTGGGATGTTTACCAAATGGACATCAATAGTACTTTTCTACATGGTGACCTCAAAGAAGAGATCTACATGGAACAACCACAAGGCTTTGTGGAAGATTCCTCCTTGGTCTATAGACTCAAGAAATCTATCTATAGACTCAAACAGGCCCCTTGAGCATGGTATGCCAAGATGGACTCCTTTATCCTCATAGTTGGGTTCACCAAATTCTACTCAAATCTAAATGTCTACATCTTGTGGCAAGACTATTCTATATTAATCCTAGTTTTTTATGTGGATGACTTATAGGGAGTGCATGATCATCCATCTCAGTAGTGAAAATTATACTTTTAGATATATTTTCAATGATAAATATGGGATTGTTGCATTACTTTCTTGAGATTGAAATCATTCAATCAGATGTTAGGATAACTTTATCACAATCCAAGTATTCTTTTGATTTTCTTACAAGGTTTAACATGGTTGATTATAAGCCATCTCATACTACCTTCTTCTCTAGTGTGAATCTTGAGGCTGATTGTCCCACACCATTGGTTGATGCAACTCCATATCAGCAACTTATGGGCAGTCTTATCTATCTCACACACACTAGACTTGACATATCCTATGTAGTTGGCATGGTATCCTAGTTTATGCAAGATCTACATGAATTGCATTGTAAAGCAACTAAGTAGATTTTGCACTACATTTAGGTTTTACACAACTGTGGGTTACACTATAGATAAGAATACAAAGGGATTGTCAATGCCACTACTGTGGTAATTTGGCTTCACAGGATTCTCACAAAGTTTGGTATCTAGTTTAATAAGCCAAAAATAATCTACTGTGACAACTAAAGAACTATCCATATTTATAGGAATTTGGTTTTCCATTAAAGGAACAAACACATAGAGATTCATATGTACTTCATCAGGGAACTTATCAATGAGCAAGTCATTAATCTTTCGTATTGTCCAACATCAGATCAAATTGTAGATATTTTGACCAAGAACTTCATAGAGAGTAAATTTTTTCATCTATGAGCTCACATTATGATTAGGGCTACTCCACCTTCTTCTTCCTCTTATGGAGTTTCTTCACTATGTACTTGTGTACCTCATCAGGGTTTCAATGTCGGGACCCAATTTTCATCTCACCTAAGCTATGCTTAAAGGGGGTTATTAGTGTAGTGATCTTTCCCATTGGGTTTTGCCTACATCGTATTATGGCCATTCTATGTCAATTAAGCTTCTTTAGGTTAGTTATAAAAGGGTCACATATGCTAATTATATTTTAATGTAATTATTTAATTAGAAAATTACAGGCTTCCTCATGTTGCCCTAATTTTCTCTATATGTACCTCACTTTTCCTTTTTCAATGGTAAGATAGGTTAATGAAATTATATGCAAGGAACCATATTTTGTAATATTATAATGTGAAGATAAGCTTCTTCCTCCTTTGGAATTTATCTATGATTTCATTTCTTTATACATAGATTTTCTTAATCTTTTGTACAAAGATCTAAAATCATGGCCAATTTGACAATCTGACCTAGTGTTTCTATGGGACAAAGCACATAAAAATAAAGGACAACATGACAATTTTAATCCACTATAGATATGACCCTATCAAATCTCTAATATCTTGGGTAACAATGCTTTCTATTTGAGGGATCTCCAAGGTAACAAATTGACATATCCAATCAATAGACAATTTTTGAAGCACTAATTCATGGCTAATCCATTTGAAGATGTCTCTGTGTAACAATAGGTGTCTCGATAGAGGTAGGGAAGGTTAGTCTCATTTTTTAGTTATTTTGATACTTCTATTCAATTTTTTTCATTAGAGTAGTTCATGCTTTCTAGATTAATTGCTCTCGCTTTCTACATATTACTTTGCTTAGTCTATTCTCTTACTTTATTAGGTAGTTTCTCACTTTCTAGGATAGTTTTTCTTTTGGTTTTGATGTAATTTGATTGATTACTCATGGTATGACCAATAAATAGCCTATTCCAGTGGTTTCCCAAGTTTTTGTTTTAAGTTTAACTCGAATCAGGCTGTATTACACCTTGTACATCAAAATTCCTAATCCAGGTAAGTAATAAGAGAGTTAAACTTGACAATGTTATAAAATGAATGATTCTATTAGGTGTGTAAAAATTGTTCCCATAACTCCATGCAAATTTAGAAATATGTTCTCATCTCCTTAGATCAAATTCACATTAAACACTAATACTTGTTTGAGATAATAACCATTGATATGGGTGAAGTTTACAAGAACATTTTGATGAACCAGACCATACCTACACCATCTCATAGTAATTACCTTTTTCATTCATAAAAAAAAAGAGAAAATAAAAGATAATCCAAAAATCTAAAAGAAAATCAAAAGGGATTAAAAGCTTACATGATGAAATAAGATCAATGTATCACACATCAATACACACACATGAATGAAGAGAGGAAGGGTAATCAAAGGCATCTTTGTCAAGGCTATGGATGCCTAGTTGGAAGCAAAGTAATGCCTGAGCTTCCCAAATTTATACTGACTTAACACTAAATTAGAATGAAACCTACAGCTCATCCCATGCCTTTGCTAAAATATTTTGACAAGGAGTAAAGAAGATTACTTTGACACACACTGGTCTAAGGTATGATTACAGTAACTTTGTTGTATGAAGTTACCAAGAGTTCCTTTCATATTTATGATCTAATTATTTATTTTATAGAATTATTCATGGTTGATATTGGATTTTTGAAACCATGGATTTTCAGTTCTTGAAAACTCAAGAGTATTCACCCTTGTGAGTCATCATGTGTTGTTCTCAACACACCCCACCTTGTATTATTGATGGATAAGTGGGGACCCATTTGGTGTTAGAAAATTGGTTCATAACAAGGTTGTACATGCATGTTTATCCTATTACTTATCTTTGGAAACTTTGTGGGTTTTAGCATCTAATCACCTTTCTTGCAACTATTTTCCTCTTGCAACCCATTTTCATTGAAATGAATTATTTGAACTAATTTATTAAAGAAAATTTTGGGAAGTATGTATGATATATCTTTAGAATTATCAGTATTTGGATTCATAATAATAATACTACATGATAATATATTCTTTATAAAGATATATTCTTCATAACAATACACGATAATTTGTGAAGCTATATTATTATATATCACCTACTAAATTATGATATATCACCTACTATATTATTATTGAGTATTGTTTGGGGAACTCATGCTATGTGAACCTTACTATTGTTATTGAGTATTATTACATGAATTGATACTGCATAAAGATAAGAGACCCCAAGAGGGTAATTTTTACATGATGTCCTACCTTCTTGATATTGTCATGGATACTATCTACAAACACAATAGGTCTCTTTGGAACCCAAATCCTGATTATATCAAAAATATGGTTTTTGATGTCTATTCATTTGTTCATATTTATGCATATATAATAAATATATTAAAAATTGTAGAAGACTTATATCCATAGGTTTAGAGGCAAATTCATGAGGAACCCATGTCTAGAATATCTAAAAATATTGTCAATTCACTCATGTCTATGGGAGATGACTAGCTATATCTAGATTACACCATGAATATGGTTATTAGGCATAGGGTTGATCCTCTACACCTCTAAAAATATGTCCCTAACAAGATGGCTAAGCAATCAATTTCTTATCTTTTATGGAAGTGGATCGATGAATATGTGACTAGAATCAAGAAGAGCACATTTCATGGATCTCATCTCATGATTGGGAGGATGTGTTACTGTAACAACCCCATTGGGTTAGACATTTTTTTTATAAACATATCTACTATAAATATATTACACCATGATAATCTAAATAGAGATCATATATATACTTAGGTGTTAACAATAAATACACATTACATCTTATATCAAATATCTTTAATGTCATAAGGATGCTACATAAAATGAATATATAATGTAATACAACATCTCAGCCATGGTTGATACAACTCTACAATCACTATTGTCAATAAAAAGTAATAATAAATTATAATTCTTCATAACAATACTCAATAATAATATATAATATAATCCAATGTACATAATTTAGATAGCTAGCTCCATATAGCATGAGTTCCCCAGACTATCTAGTATCTACGATAATATCAAGTGTCATCCCAAAAGTAGTACTATTTTGGGGAGGGAGAGCATCATCTGAGTGCTTTTGTACACCAAACACGGACCAATGATCCCCCAAATTACTCCATCAGGGAATGACCCTCCCTTCATGAATGAGTAGATAGTGATGGTGTAGGAATCCATAGAGACAAGTAAGTACCCATGTGATGTATGATTCTAAGCTAACATACAATGTATCATATAAATATATTCTATTGCAAGATATCACACAAACATGTGAATAACACTCATGAAATTATATTATCTCACTAAACATACTTTGGCCAAAGCTTTATAAATAGTAATATAAAAGTGATTTATAAATCAATCAAATTAATGCACACCACTTGATCAGACTGCCTTCATCTGTCATTATGACACCACTCTATGGTATCCCATACTATCATAGATCCCATCTATATAATTACACAACCAAACTTATGATTGTAAGAATCAAACATCCCACACTTATAAATAATAGTCAATCCGGTATGGGTTATACCATCTAGATGTACCCTATGTGCAAACTATTTAATTCTATAACTTGTATGCACACATCACTTTACATTATTATATGTTATATATGTAAACACTTTTGTGTATCAAAATACTCAAAATATGTATCACTCATAACTTTTCAATATTGTATGCATAAATATTAAGAGACAATCATAAATCTTCTTCCATTTCAGAAAATTGCTTTTATATGGATATGGTTTTGATCCCTCAATCACCTAAAGGCTCAATATAACCTTATATTTAATTAAAATATTAGGCATATGACCCAATATGCCTACACATGCAATGTTTTCATATGACCACTTAAATCCATTAATTTAAATATGTAGAAATGCAAAAGTTAATCTTTAATTATACATACAATTTTTTTATTAAACTAATCACCAAAACCGTTATAGTATGCTAGTCAGAACCTATCCTTGAAGGCACATTACCACAAGGTTCTACTAAACAGATATCTATAGTATGGTTTTAAACCACCAAAGGTACTATAGCTAGAATAACCCACTCCTAGGCATAAGCATAACTATTTAAGCACATGGGTGCATGTGTTTTTATTAAGCACACCATCAAATTATTGACTAATACATAGTTTGGTAATTGCTAATAAATTAGAGGTATACATTTCTAATATACCCAATATATGTTATGTTCTTAAAAAGACTCATAATCCTTAGATAACAATATAACTGTGATCAATAGCCTCACAAATTCTTAGTTAATTAGTTGATCAATATAATCTTGTTGTCAATCTTTTACTACTATAAGGTCATTCCATAATTCTATAATTCAATAAATATACTTATGAAAGGAAACATAGTCTTAACAAGAAATTCATTACCCCAAAATAAATAAAATAATTTTCTTTCACATAAACCATTGGCCATATAAACAATATTTACAATTCATTATGAACCATGGTACATTTGCACTTACCTTTGATAATTATGAAAAGGGTTTTGACACACTCCTTTTTCCTATATGGTAGCAATAAATCCAACAACATCCACATTTAGATGAATAATAGCATGTGTACTACATGTAACCAATAAATTAGTATAAATTTACAGGACATATGTACTAAGTATCCTGGTCCTAACACATTTTGAGAATAAGTATATCACATGTTATATTTATTCCTATGCTTTATGTTATAGTGGATTTCAACTCACTTACCAAATGAATATCACTTGATATACTTTATATAAAATATGTCAAATAATTAACTAATGACACCTTGTTATATATATATATATATATATATATATATATATATATATATATATAACCAATTATTAGCAAGGAGGATTCATGTAAATGCATAAATTTATTTATTTAAGTCATCTAACATCAGGTGATATTTATTCCATATTCTAAGTATGAATAATACATAAGTTACAAAAACCTAATATCAATGCATCATTTGTGGGTCAGTGAGCATCATCTAATTTGACTTAAACAAGGTAACTCTTCTATTCATTCAAGTAACACATATAATTTATGTATGTGTGATGGATATGAATTAACCTAAGTAACTCCCCATTAAATTGCTCACTACATTTAGATGATAGGGTGATGGATTTAGGGAATAACCGCTATAGCTTTGAGAATAAATTATTGTGCTTTATTCTAAGTTCGCTACAGGTTATTATTATAGACATTATTAATCATTCTAATTACCAAGAGGTTACTAATTATTAGATATTCATTATCCATGTTAATAAATAAATTAAATTAAGGAAACAATAATTATTAGGTATTTAAATATCTACATATGTATACTCTATTAGCAGATTGCAACAAACTTTGAATCACGATTTGAAATAATGGCACCATAACTATAGATTCAATTTTTGAATCACACAATAGCTGACTTCTAAATATTAAATTAACACCCATACAGGACATGGTTTAAAGCCATATAATTATTTGAACACCTATATAATATCAATGACTTACTTTGGCACATATATAACTAATGTATATACAATGACTCATAGATAATAATTACTATATGATTTAGTTTTCTAAGAATGTTATCTACAACAACTCAATATCATTAACCAATTGTATAAAATAAAGCAACATAGCAGAATATTATGACTCCAAACAATAACTCCAATTGATAACCTCCAGGGGAAACAAACTAATACCTCTAAATTCCTTGATTATAGATTTTTAATAGTCTAATTTTATATCATAAGTTGACACCCCTACAGATTAAGCATTTCAAATAAGGTACATTGTCTATTATACATATGGGATTTCCTATATATAATCATATACTTATTTTATATAATTATGTAATACACACACACACACATTGATGACAATATTTAAGCATAGTTATAGTAGTATATTGACAATAAATCAAATTTTCCTAGAGCTATATATCTGACAGTAGTATATTTTTAAAATTACATGCACAATAATAGTGTAGGGTTTTTATTATTGTAAAATGCAGTTTTAAGGCTTTCAAATGTTTTCCTTTCCTACAACTATTTACAAGACTAAATTGTGGTCTACTAGTACAGAAAACAAATATTGTAACACTCTACCAAACACAAAAAAAACTAATAAATTGAATTACAACACCTACTTGATTAAGTTTTTGTTGATTCTCTATGTTCTTTCCCAATGTTGCATCCTTTGCTTTTCCTTCTGATCTTATTCCTCTTCAATGCATCTGATAAATCATTTTCTCCAACTTATCTATGTAGACATAGGCATAACCTTTACTTTTCTATATTTTTTTTTCTTTGTTTTTTTTGCTAAATTAAAAACCTTTAATTCTTTTTTTGTTTTTTTTCTAAGTTTTTAATTTATTTCTTTCTTTAATTTCATTATTTTTTTCCTTTTTTTTAATATTTCAATATGAAATGTCTAATTACATATTTTTAATTAAATCAAATTAGCATTTAACTATTTTAAAGCACTTTATTGACAAATTCCAAAATTCATAAATAAACCATTTTTAAAATTCACCTTTGCTAAAATTACTCCTACCATTTTTAATCGTAGAACATGATAATCACACAAAAAAATTTACTTCTATAATTTTATCTACTCAAGCAAATAACAAAAAACAACACTTCAAAAAATTACCAAAATAAATTATTTCTAAATGCATTTCTACCATGACTAACTATTGTGGTGTGTGCAAGGTTTTACTAGCTCTCTGTAGACCTTAGATATCTCCATCTACATCACCCTCTCTAATGATGCTCTCTCTTTGGCACACTCAAGGGATGAATTTTCTTGCATCCACCTCACAACATGCAGGTAATTAGATTATATCACATGATAATCACAAAACAATACTATAACTGAAATTATACATTAATATGTTCAAAATATAAATGCATACATTAATGCAACTCATAGTAAGCAATCATGTATCATCATCTAACCAAGAAACATTCTACTATCCCATAATAGTATAAATCTCAATCTTAGTAAAAAATATAAGCCAAATATGAAGTTTCCAACTATAGATATCCATGGATAATCTAGCTAGTTTGCCTAACAAGGAATCAAGATATAACATCCTTACCTCTAAAGCTAGTCATCATCTTTGATGACTCTTATTCATCCATAAGTTCTAAATTAAAAAATTATTTATCAAATCAAAAATATGATATACAATATCAAATTAAACAATAAATGGGAAATTACCTATAGAATTCACCATAATTCCTTCAAATTGCAATATTCCCAAAATATTGGTCCCATAAGACCCTACTCTATGACATTTCACTTCAATGCCAACAAGGTTTGTTCTCATCCTGACCACCCTAGGGTTTATAACCATCAATACAAGCCTATATACGATAGGAATGACCACTTTTGTTATCTTGAAGGGTCCCATATATCTTTGTGAAAGTTTTACTCCTAAGAGCACACAAGATCATATTAAAAGCCAAACAAATGATCAAGGAGAGTTCCAAAAAATGTTTTATCCCTCAACACATCTATCTATCTTAGAGAGTTTTTTTTTGAAGAAAATTAATTATGAAAATTGGAAAGAATGATGTGCATATGTTAATATTATCACTATTGGTAGCTTCAGACAAGTAATACATGTCAATATTGTCACTACTCCATAGAGCCCCTAAAAATTATAATGATGAATAGGAACTAAAAATATATTACATTTCCTATGTATACAAAATCATGGAATACCCATCCATAATATACATGTGTATGGCCATACAATTGAATTTGACAAGTTTTGCCTATCAAATCTTAGATTCAATAAGTCCACCTATCAGATCTAAATCAATAACAATTGAGTCAATGTAAGGTTAAGTAGGATACCATCCTATCACTTATAAATCATGTTCCCTATTCACCACTCTTCCCTTAGGTCTCCATGACCTAAAGATCTTAAAATGTGTACAATGTTTCAAAGAATCACAATTTTATGCTACCAGATCATTGAAATAAGAATACATACTAAATAATTCTAGATTTATAAACATACATACAAGATAAATCATACAATTATCTCATAATTGTATTAAGTTACTACTAGCTAATCATACTAATATTATATTTCAGAGCTTAACCAATAGTGTTCTATTTATAGGTAAGAGGAAACAATGTTAAAATTATCATAACATACAAAGGCCAAGGATCACACCATCCTTACTACTTTATAAAAGTAACAAGTGAGACAATGTATTTTGATTTTCTTGACCAACACACAACAAGATAAAAGTTTATCTCAACCCTTAGATTGACATGATGTTTTGCACATCCTATACCCTAATCGCTTCTGATGAAAGGTACAAAAATAACTCTTTAAAATAATCATGCTTTAAGCAAAAAAAGAGTAATATCAATCTAATTGAAGTTATATAATATCATATTAATTTTAATCAACATATAATTATTAATATAGAGTTTAATATACATTCAAGGTTTACCACCCCACATGGTCTTGAAATCATAAACTAGATAAAATAATGACTCTAAAGAGTCATAAGTGAAAAGTCGAGAGCTATCATGTCAGAATCTCCTGCATACCCTTGCATGGTAAAAATAAAACACTACAACTCAATGCTACCAAAACACTATCTACTTACAAGTATAGTATCACAATCTATTTCCATAACTGAGAGAAAAATAAAATGCTAATCACAAAGATGTGTTAATTCATCAACTCCTACAACTTCTCTCTCAACAAGAAGTAGAATATATTTATCCCATGAACTCCAAGGAATAGGATCAAAAAACCTTGTAGAAATAAGTTCTGATTTAAGAGAACACTATATCAATATCAAGAAAATAAGAATCCTCTTGATAGCTTATAAAAAAGTCAAAGGAGAATGAGATAATACAAACTCATCTCTAAGATAACTAAGGGGATGACACCCCTTCCTAATCCACATAACTTAAGGGTGCCAACCAAAACAAGAACCCAACACATAGGGACTTTCAAACAAAACAACAACACTATACTATAAGAAAATTCCCACCGCACTAGGTGGTACCAAAACTAAAATTGGTCTTATAAAATTTTCCATTCCTAGGATTAGTGAAAATAAGGCACAAAAATTAAAGCTCAAATATATATATATATATATATATATATATATATATATATATATATATATAAGTGAGAATCATCCTATAATTAAAAACACTCACAACACAAGACACAAATGGTGAAGGGAATTGATTACCAAGAAGGATGTAATCACACTCAAGGTGTTCAATCTTAAGTAATCAAACTATGGTAGAAATATTTTGTTCATAACTCATGAACTATGTTATATACTTGTCTACCCAAGACTCAAATACAACCATCACCATTGGGACACTTGATAAACCAACCCTATAATTATTCTATGAGGGTACTGCAGTTACACACACATTTCACCAATGGCACACATAAAAGCCACCAATCTATATAGGAAAATCTATCAAGTCTTAAAAATCTAATCATAGTGTTCAAGGTTCTGCACTTAAGGCACCATAAATCAAAATTATCAATGGAATACTTCAAGTCAATAGGTTCACACCGGTAAATAGAAAGACATGAAAATGTTAATGGACTCATTAGGTCATAGAGTTTAAGACATATCTCTAATACCACATGCAACAACCCCATTGGGTTAGACATTTTTTTTGTTAAACATATATACTATAAATAGATTAGACCATGAAAATCTAAATAAAGATCATATATATACTCAAGCATTAATAATAAATACACATTACATCTTATATCATAGATCTCTAATGTCATGAGGATGCTACATAAAATGAATATAGAATTTAATACATCTCATCCATGGCTGATACAACTCTACAATGATGCTCTCCCTCCCCATAGCAGTACTAATTTTGAGATGACACTTGAGATTACCATAGATACTGGAGAGTCTAAGGAACTCATGCTCCATGGAACCAGGTATCTAAATTATGTACATTGGATTATATTGTATATTATTATTGAGTATTGTCATGAAGAATTATAATTACTTATTATTGTTTATTGATGATAGTGATTGCAAAGTTGTATCAGCCATGGATGATACATTTTTATAATCACTATCATGAATAAACAATAATAAGTAATTATAATTCTTCATGATAATACTCAATAATAATATATAATTTAATCCAATGTACATAATTTAGATACCTAGCTCCATGGAGCATGAGCTCCCTAAACTCTCCAGTATCTATGGTAATCTCAAGTGTCATCTCAAAAGTAGTACTACTATGGGGAGGGACAGAATCATCTGAGCACTTTTCCACACCAACCACAGACCAATGACCCCCCACACTACTCTATTATGGAATGTCCCTCTCTTCATGAATGAGTAGATAATGATAGCACAAGAATATAGAGAGATAAGCAAGTACCCCTATGTTTTATGATTCTAATTTAACATGCAATGTATCATAGGAATCTGTTCTATTTCAAGATATCACATAAACATGTGAATAAGACTCATGAAAGAATAATGTCTCACCAAACATAATTTGACCAAAGCTTTATGAATAGTAATATAAAATTGATCTATAGATCAATTAAATTCATGCACAGCACTTGATCAGATTGCCTTCATCTATCATTGTGATACCAATAAGCCAGTGAAGTATATCTTAGTCCTTACTCCATGTCAACAATTTAGATTAGTCAAATATTATTAAACCACAAGATTCATTTAATTTGTATCCTACTAGAAAATGCATCATATAATATGCTAATTATAGGAGTAACCAAAGCATACATTTATTCCATCAAACATATGAATGAATCTTACATTACTTCTATCCCATACTAGAAATAATGACTATAATTAATACCATCTAGGTAATATATTCATAACTATAGATTTTAACTATCACAATTTGTTTCCAAACATACTTCACTAATGATAACTCATATTACCATAGTCTAGTATTCTAAGACATAACTATTAGTATGCCCAAAAATAGTCATATAAATTAGTCTTAAAATCATGGAAACATAACAACTATACAAGTTTCTATATATAAAAAATCAAGTCATAGTTCTCATAAAACACAATAACATACCAACATAACATTCATTAAAATTACAAGGGTTACATGCATGCATACACAAAGTCTTACCAACTTTATAAAACATGCTATCCATAGTAATAACCAACATGTATTCAGTAAATCAATCAAATGTAGATATGAGTTTGGGCATAATTATTACAGTATGTACCACCTGGGTACAACATACATATATATTGTATAACTCTATGATATCCCATAATATCATAAATCCCAACTACATAATCACACAACCAAACTTATGATTACAAAAATCAAACATCTCACACTTATAAATAATAGTCAAGTAGGTATGGGTTATACCACCTAGATATAGTCTATGTATTAACTATGTACTTCTATAACTTGTAGGCACCCATTACTTTACACTATTATATTCTATATATGTAAGCACTTGTGCATATCAACATACTCAAAATATGTCTCACTCATAAGTTTTCAATATTGTATGTATAAATACTCATAGATAATCATAAGTCTTCTTCCATTTTAGGAAATTGTTTTTATATGGATATGGTCTCGATTACTCGATCACCTAAAGGATCAATATAACCTCCTATTTAACTACAAGCTTAGGTATATAATCCAATATAACTACACATGCAATTTTTTCATATGACCACTTAAATCCATTAATTTAAATATGTAGCAATGCATAAATTAGTCTTTAGTGATACACACAAGCTTTACTTAAACTAATCATCATTACAATATGCTAGTCAGAACCTATCCTTGAAGGTAGGTTACCATAAGGTTCTACTAAAAAGATATCTATAGTATCGTTGTAAACCACTAAAGGTACTATAGCTAGAGGAACCCACACCTAGGCATAAGTATAACTATTTAAGCACATGGGTACCTATATTTTTATTAAGCACACCATCAAATTATTCATTAATACATAGTTTAGTAATTGCCAATAACTTATAGGTATACATTTTTGATATACCTAGTATATGTTATGTTCTTAAAAAGAATCATAATCCTTGGATAATAATATAACTATGATCAATAGCCTCACAAATTATTAGTTAATTACTTGATCAAAATAATCTTGTTGTCAAGATTTTACTACTATAAGGCCATTCTATAATTCTATGATTCAATAAATATACTTACAAAAGGAAAAATAATTTTAACAAGAAAGTCATTACCCCAAAATCAATAAAATATCCTTCCTTTAAATAAACTATTGGCCATATAAACAATATTTACAGTTCATTACGAACCATGGTTCATATGCACTTACTTTGATAATTATAAAAAGCGTTTTGACACACTCATTTTACATATATGGAAGCAATAAATCCAACAACATCTAGATTTAGATGAATAATAACATGTATACTACATGTAACCAATAAATTGGTTTAAATATATAGGACATATATACCAAGTATCCCGGTCCTAACATGTTATTGATAATAAGTATATCACATGTTATATTTATTCTAGTGTTTTATGTTACAGTTGAATTTAGCTCACTTTCCAAATAAATATCACTTGATACACTTTATATAAAATATGTCAAATAATTACCTAATTACACCTTGTTATATATAACCAATTATTAGCAAGGAGGATTCATGTAAATGCATAAACCGATTTATCTAAGTCATCTAACATTAGGTGATATTTAAGCCATATTAAAAGTATGGTTAATACATAAGTTACAAAAAACTAATATCAATGCATCATTCGTGGGTGGGTGAGCATCATCCAATTTGACTTAAATGAGGTAACTCTCCTATTCATTCAAGTAACACATATACTTTATGTATGTGTGATGGATATGACTTAACCCAAGT